>JARHVA010000861.1:3807500-4047500 GCA_037957365.1 Torreya grandis
CTTAAATTTTTTATCATAGCCTGATAATGGCATTAATAGGAAAAAAAAAAACAAGGAAAGTGCCAATTTGGTTCAATATTTGAGGTCTTAGGGTTTATAAATAATCATTAAGAACTCAAACATGCCTAAACCCTCACAAAATGCTAATAAGAACTTGATGAGAGAGAATTTCCTAAAAAGTGCATGAGATTAATTGGATTAATATTGAAACAACTTTATAATCATTTAACACTCCAATTAAGTCCTCAACATGTACTTTTCTTGTACCTAGAACTGTATATAATGTAATTAATGCTATGTTTTGTAAGATTTTAAGGTGATATGCATGGTTTGGAGAAATTGAACACTTGAAAATCATTATAAGATACTATTTAGGTTTTATTTTAATTTTTTAATCCAAAAAATATATAAAATCCACCTTGAAATTACACCTATAGATATGATTGTTAAAGATAATCTAAAAAGGGGCTTAAGAAAAACTAGGTTTTTGGGCCATTTCATGGTTCTCATACCTACATAGGGTCCCAAAATTGAAAAATTGGTATGGATTAGGGTTATAAGATTAATAAATTGAATCAAACTATTTTTTGAGGTTTAACATGTGTGGGACAAGTATGTAGTAAAAACTCAGCTTTTTAAGCCTAGAGGCATAATTAGGGAAAACAATCAAATGAAAAAAGATACTTCCACTTGGTATCAGGTAATTAAAATTTTAATGGAGATGTAAGGGGATAATGGGTACCTAAAAATATCCTCAATTACCCAATATAATTTTTACATCCTTTCACACAAGGAAATTTGTGTGTTTTCAAGGTTATAAGGATTTGAGGTTTAATGAGAGCTTAGGGTGAAAGATGAAGTCTTGGGGATTATTTTATGGACCTAAATGAGTTAATTAAAGTATGATAAGGTATTAATATTACTTTAATGGATAAATATTTCCTTTTTTAAGATGAATTCAAGTTTTGAATCTCTCAAGTAAGGATAGGTGTAATAGAATAAGGGGTTTTAAGACACCTTAGGAGTTGTGTGATGATTGCCCCTTAAATGTCAGAGTAAGATATCTTAAAAGCTTATAATATGTGTCAAATAATATATTTAAAGGTATTTCATGGTTATATAATGATCAATAAACCCAATTATCACTCTTTACATGTCTAAAGGGGTTATTTTGAAGAGCAAGTGCAAGGTATCAAACCATGTTTGAAACTCCTATGCCATTTGGGAGATGAAGCATCTAAAGAGGAGGAAAAAATGTCCTTAGAGATATTTTGGGACCATTATATAACTCATTTATTATTTTCAACTCTTGTATACACTTGTAAATCTCTCTTTTTTACACCACTCTCTATTCCTCATTTCTCTATTAAGCTGCCTCTTTTGGCATTGTATGACATCCATAGATTGGTATGGTGAAGCATTAATAAATTAAATATTGATTTTAAATTTGGAATAAACATTTAAATATAGTTTTATTTTCTAAAATTCTTGCATAAGTGTGTGAAGTAGTCTATTTTTGGATGACAAGTATAGTTCTCTTTCCTTGCATTCATCTACCTCTTTCATGCCTTGGGTGAGTAATCTACCTTCTACCAGGTCATATGATATGTAATTGATTGCTTTGTGTGTTTTTTAAGTGTAAATTATATTACTAGAGTCTATTATTATACCTATTATTCATCTACCTTGAGGGATACACTATATTCTACCTTCATTTTGAAACACTTTTATTAGGAGAATCTTAGGTTTTGAGATAAGTTTTGTAAGTTGTATTTCATAGTGCAGGTTAAAGTAGGATTTTGGAGTTTATATAGATGAATCACATCCATTATATTAGTGTTTAATCTCATTTTATCCCTTTTACTTTAGGTTAGTGGCTAGTTATAGGTGTTTTTCATGTGATATAGCCCATAATCTAGAGACTCACATCTAAGAATTATTACCCACAATAGATGAGGTGTTTCAATGTTAGCCTAAAGTTGAGGAGGTTGGAGTAGCCTTCCTTAGGGTCCAAATTTGGGATATAACATGTCAACTTGCTCTAATCAAGTTACATATTCTCCTATAATCCTATAGTTATAAGTAGTCATAGTGGGCCCCATAATTTTAAGGAATAAAATGAATGCATAAATAAATGGAGGTGGGTTTAATCAACCATTGGATTAAACAAGAGATCCTAAGTCATCATGAAATTCATGGAAATTATTTAAATATTCTATCCAATCATGTGGCTAGGTTTGCACTTAATTTGTAAACAAGTTTAATTTTGAGTTGAATTGGATTAGATTAAAGTGCTTAAAAATATAATTTAGTCCCCATAGGACCTGAAAAGGTGTCTTAAATATCTCATTTAATCACTTGATATTGGAGCAACCTATCTCCACCATCAAATCAAACCAACCTTGACTGTCATATTTGGTCAAATTAAAAGGTGACCTAAATAACCTTATGGAAGAAATAATGTCTTCAAATTAGTAATCTAATAAAAATATCATATTTTTAAATAAGGGAAGAGGTGTTGGAGGATGAATTTTCCATAGCCATACCTCCTCTCCTTCCTTAACCCTGCATGACTGCCATTAATAGACTATTTGGTCATATTTATTTATTTCAATTTAAATTTTATACCATGGTGAAAATAGGCATGAGTTTTTTTGTAGGTACCTAGTTTAACAGATAGGTTTTAGGAGGTATTCGTATCCCATAGTTTGGAAATAGGTCTCAGGAGCTACAAGCTCTACCATAACCACTAATGGTCTCCCATAAGGTGTAAGGTGAAATTTTATGAAAACCTAGTAATGAGAGTGTAATATATCTCATTATATCAATAGATAATATTATTTTATCTTTCATATATCATATTTTAAAGTGGACTTAGATGTAGTTTTAAGAACATATGTTTGTTTAGAATGAAATATGGGATATATATCTATTTTATTCCTTAGGATTTATTGCATTATACATTTTTGATATTTTATAACAAGTTATTTTATCATAGATGTAAATAAATGTATGTGTAGGTGAAAGTGACTTATCAATGCATATAGAAAAGTTTGATGTGATAAAATACAAAATCTAGGCCAACCTTGAAGAAATTTGGAGATTGTCAGTAGCTTTTAGATACTTATATAAATCATCTTTAGATTTACTCATTGTCCCTTCAGATATATGGACCAATTATTTAATATCACCTAAGGCATATAATCAACCTTTCATCAACCAAAAATAGTTTATGTGTTTTTATGTTAGTTTGTTTTTTATTTTTCCATGTGAAGATGTATGACTAAAATAAACAGGGTATGAGAAAAAGGAAAACTAGTCATCAATAACATCCCTAAACCTAAAATTTATTACATATTTGGATTCCTATTGAAATATGAGGAAAGTTAAAAATAATAATCATCTCGATCCAAGTCTATATGAAAATGTTTTGTGAATTTGAAGTTGGATCTGAAGATGCACCATCTAGCTCTAGAAATGCACAATCTAGCTTCAAAGATGCACAATCTTGCCTTGGAGATGGACATAATTACCTCAAAAAATGCACAAAATTATTTTTATGGTCTATAAGGCCAAATAAATAATGAAGGAGTGTTTTGGGATAAGTTTTATAGTTTATACATAAATACATACATACATATATGTCAAATCTATAATTTCTAAAAATAGACATCAATAGAAATCAACTCCAAAAATTTGTAGGTTTAAAAACATGAAAACATAGAGTTGTAGATATGATTGATACCTATTTTTATAAAGTATTTCTATAAAATCTATTTATATTATTTATAAGAATAGGTATTTATAAATAAGTAAATATGTTTATATGATTTCAATTACTATGAATATCTCAACATAAATTTTTTGGAAGAAATTTAACTTTATAGTGAAACCAAAACTCGATCAAATAAAATAAAAATCCAAATAATCCATGTTATAATCAAGGGTTTTATCCAACTAGTTTTGATTCAAATACATATTTGAATCAATATTAAACCAAATCATCTAGAAAATCAAAATCTGAGTTTGAATATGTATTCAAACTCAAACATTAATCAATCAAATCAAAACATGGATAATTATTCAAGATTCAAAACTAACCAATTCAATCCAAACCATAACCAATAAATTTCTATATTTAATGCATATTCATTTTCACCAAAGGAATAATACTAGAACTTTAATTTAGGGATAACATTAAATCAATTTTTAGGTTATGATGGTCAAAAATATCTGAATTATTCTCCCAATTCTACACCATCCATGTACTAAATGCTACCAATTACAAACAAAAATATGTACATTATATTTCATCCATTATCTATGAAACAACCATTTTTGATCAAATGCCCATTTTTAGTAAACACCCAATCTTAGCACAAACATCATCTAATCTAACTATCATCAAATTATCATATGCATTATATATGCAATCAGAAATGCATCATGTCTATAAATAAATTCTAACTTAGCTAATATAGATCATACCATACACTTCTAATTTGGGACACATTAGATAATAAGGAACATGACTAATATAGGGATCTACTAGACCTGATCAGAGGATCTCTTATCACAATATACAATGATAGGAATGGTTCCAAAGCCTCCAATCAAGTAAAATCATGAAATAACCCTAAGGGAGTGCTATGTTTTCATATATTTGAATAAACTAATAATAAGTAAAGTAAAATCTTATCTAGTTCTCACCAAATCTTATGGCATAATATGGGGGTTAATAAATAAACAAACATGCATAGGAGAATATCAATTAAGCTTTGTATTAGTATGAATCTAATACATGGAAAAAGAAGAGTAATATTATTCAAAGCTAATACTTATGCTATGTTTATCTACTAAATAGAGGAGCATAGTTAGAGAATACTTACTTGAAAGACAAACTTGTCAACACTTAATCTCTCTCTTGGCCAAAGGGGCTTCACAAGAGATTGTTATGGTTTTGTAAGGATAAATAAAAAAGGCTAAGGAATCCAAGACTTTAACACAAGACTAGATTCTTCAAGTAAAAACCCTAAACTAAGACTCTTCAAGTAGAATAGTGGAATAGTAGATCATAAATAAGTGCAAGTGAATAATAAATCTTGTTCATTATGTAAATAGTGTTGAAATGATATTGCATATATAGGTAGATTTAACCCTAAGCCTTTTTAAAAGTTTCAGTCAACAGGGTCGATGAATTTGAATTAATATAATTAAGGATAAAAATTTACTAGGTCACAAGCTAGGTCTGCCAAGAGATGACCTAGACCTAAATTAATTTCACCCAAAACTATACAAGGTCAACCTATTTGACCTAGTACAACCTAATATCATAAGGGGCATTATTTCACTATGTTTTGAGCTTATTTTACATTCAAAGAGAGAGAGAAATAGAAAAGAGAGAGAGAGTAAGTGATAAGTGATTAAAACCTAGATAAGTGTGCATCATATTAGAATTTGTAAATTCCCCTCTTTGGTTGTGAAGGAAGACACCTATAAATAAGAAAACACTACATAAAATAGTGTTTAGTGGAGATATTTACAGATTGCCAAGTTATGTGCTTATGCTGGGAAGCATGAAACTTCCTTGGGATGATAGTCCACTATTTTAAAATAAATTTTAAAATAAATACAAGTAAAGATACACACACACACACACACACACACACAAACACACACACACACACACACACACACACACACACACACACACACACACACACAGACACACACACACGCACACACAGCTGGGGCAAAGAGAAATGGGTGGGGAGATTTAAAACTCCTCCACAAAAGGAGTCAAGGTTCATGAAATAATAAAAAGTATAATGTAAAGCAATTATAAAATTACTATTTAAAGACTTTACAAAACACTGAGATATACTTAGCTGGTGAAATTGGTGAACTATGATTACCAAATAGATGACTTTGATGAGGCTTGGTAAATTGATGTGTGAATAAATAAGAAAAGTGTGTGCTACTGGTCCTCAAGAGTTTGAGCTCTGTGAAGTGTATCAATTCCTGATCTAGATCAATTTGTGTAGAATAATGGTAAGCTTGGATGTAAAAAGTGATGTAGGATGCTCTAATTACCAAAATCCTTTGCACGAATTATTGATTTTCTAACCTAGATACTAACTTGGAATTTTTCTTAAGTAATCGATGTTGACAATCTCATCAACATTAGCCAACATTTGACTAATGTCAATGGAATGAGAATAGATAAAAAGACTATTTTTAGCCCATTTTTTCCCTTTTATTGTAAAGTGTGGTATCCATTATAAAATGGTAAAAATGTGAGGTTATGAAGAACATAGTTAGTTAGGAATTTATGTTAGGGGTAAGAAAAAGTCATAGGTAGTTAGGATTAGGAGACTAAGTCTCAAGGTGACTTAGAGGGTAAGAATTAGTCTTAGGATGAGGTGGCTCGGTGAGGTGGCATAAGTGGGTTTTAATTAACTTAATTAAATATTTTAAAGTGAGAATGTGGGTTAGAAAGGTTAATAATTAAAAGGGGATCAAGGGGGGTTTTAACACATGGAGTCATGCAAGTGTGAGATGTAATTATAGTGTCTACATTTGCCCCTTTTTGTCTTATAAATTGTATTGACAAGTTGTGAGAAAAAAAAGGAGTTGGATGCTCTAGGTATGGGATGAGATATTCCCCCTCAAAACAAGAATTGATGGAGGAGAGTCTAGAATTGGGTACCAATTTGATATGTAGTTAATGGATGGATGGATGGTGAGTGTGAATGTGGGAACATCATTTCTTACATATATACTACTAGTTATAGTTGACACAATCAATAATAGGTAAAGGAAAAGAGGACTTGGATAGAAATAACTAGACCATAGCTTGTTAGTGATAGATAATAGGGTTAAAAAAATCAAAGTTATATATATAATTGTATGTGTTACAATTATCTAAGGTAGGAAGTGCTCCTAAAAAACAAAAAGGGTTGCTGGTGACAAAACTGGCAAGGTCATGATCCAAAAACACCTAATATACATGTGTGCATATTATAACAAACTATAGTGTAGTAACATAAGAAAACAGAATGATCAAGGTAAGGTTGGCTCAAAAGGGTCATTAGTCAAGGAGATATTTATGATCTGTACTTAGAGTCATCACAGGTGGAAATTTAAGTGATCTCTAAGGTTGGTTATTAGGGGTGGGGAGATATACGTGATCTCCAAAGTTGGTTGTCATGGGTGGGGAGATATACATGATCTCCAAGTTACCCCATAAAGAGTCCATGTGAACCACTAAAGGCATGTAATTAGGGTGATTTCACAAAAAGTGGTAGTTAGGGTTGAAAACCCCAATTGTAAGGTGGCCAACATCAGTTAGGTCATTGATGTCAATAAGAAGTATGTTGACATCATCAGCTTGGGGTAAGAGTACCAACATTGATGGGTAACCAAACCTAATAAAAGGGGTTTGGTAACCCACAAAAATTTATTTGTGACCTTAGATTAGAGGAAATGAGAGTGTTAAGTGTCATGAAACATAAAACATCTAGAGCTTGTCCAATGGTGGTGAGGTGGTGATAGGTGATTGGTTGAGAAGAGTGTGTGAGAGTGAGGGTTGAATTTAGTCCTTGGTGGACCACTATGTGACTAAGGGAACATTGGTCTGGATAAAAATGGTAGAGGTATGAGGGGACCTAGCTAGAGGTACTTCACTATAGGTGTCAATCATTCCAACCTAGAGGAGATGAAGAGATGAGGTAATATCTATTTGGGTGGCTTGAGTTGGTTGTTATTTTAATTTATGGTTTGATCATAATTTGTTAGGTAGGTTAAATGTGAATGTGTGTGGGAGAGAGGGAAATTAAGGGGGTAATGGATGGATTAAGGGTAGGGTTTGGTGGATTTGTGGGGTCTTGGGGGTAGTTTTTAGGAAGAACCCTAAATTTTGGGCATAGGCTATTTTGCCCTAGAGATAAACTAGTCACTAATGTCAGGTCGGTCTACTAACATTGACTATAATCAATGTTGATGTTAGCCAACAACTAGTGCTAATGTCAGCATTTAAGACTAATGTTGGTCAAAATATAATTGATGTCAATCACTAGATAAACCCAAAGTGGTAATTTTAGGAAGAATTAGGGCTAATTGTGTAACCCTAGTGGAATTTATATAGGTACATTAGTGGACTATCCTAATGGCTGAGTTAGCCTCAGAAGACCCCATGTCAACTGAGTGATACCTAGATAGCCTTGATTAGGGCCTTAGGTTAATGTAGTTCTCCTAAAGGGAAGGAAAAAAGGGGTTAGATATGAGTTAAAATTATTAAGGCAAGTTGTTAGGAAAAATTAAGTTGAAATAAGTCATAGGACCTAGGGTTAAAAAAAGCTATTAGAACTAAGGTGTGATGTAGGGCATGGGGCCTATAGTTTTTAGAATAGGTAGGTTGGCCTAGGGTTTAAGATAGAGGCCATGGGGCCTATAGGTTTAGAATAGTCTAGTTAGCCTTGGGTTTAAGATATAGGCCATGGGGCCTAGAGTTTAAGTGGGTGAATGAGCTAGATAGTTAGGTGGGTATATGGCTGAACTAGCCTAAAAAAAACTCATGTTGACTAAGTGATACCTACATATCCTAGATTAGGGCCTCAAGCCAATGTAGTTATACTAAAGGGAAAGGAATTAAAAGAGGAGGTTTATAACTTAAGGTATGTGGCTTGATGGAGTGATTTTATGTGTGTGGATGCAGGCTAGGTAGGAATTGACATTACAAGATCGACTACCTATACTACTGATGAGGATGAGGAGGGATGTCACCATATATGAGTAGGAACGCATGGTAGCTATAAGGTGAGGAGGAGTGTGATAATATTATATAGTTACATGAGATGTTAGCTTGATATTAGACTTGATAGAGAGGTGGGATCACACCACCAACACCTTCCATCTACCTACCAGAGAATTGATAGTGACACAAGAGGACATATATAAGATTTTATGGTTAACACTCTAGGGTGAGGATATCTTCTCATGCTTGAGGGAGGATCATGATATTAATATTTCCACATTATTTGAGGAGCATTTTAGTGAGGTGACCTATCATTTAGTGAGCTTTACATATGAGCCATTTTACACTACCCATGAGGAATAACATCACCTAATTATCCTGATGATGATAGGCATTATAGTGTATGCACTACCTAATGTGGATGGAAGGAGATTCCTTATTGTGATGAATTTAGTTTTGGTACAAATGTTTGAGTAGTGGACAATCTTTACATGGGGACTAACTTTTCTTGCCCAGCTATATAGGGAGTTATGGGGTGTGAGGTTGTGATGGTGATATAGTATTTATGTCAAGCATTTAATTCATTATTGGGAATATGAGCACATTATGGTGACACAACCACTATGGCTATTAGTCATGATTTTGACCAATTTTAGGCTTGGTATTAGATGATGGAGAGAGAGCATGGCATAGACATGAGTAGACAACATCATGTGGGATATTGATTATTGTATGTGATTGATTGATGGATTAAATTTTAGAGATATTATTTGGAGGCCCTACTTGACATATCCTACATTTATAGGATAGGTAGAGTAGCTTTTAGGCTTACACAATATTATATGGGTCAGGGGGAGGTGAGATAGAGAGTTAGAGATGATACCTATAGTCAGGGTTAGGAGATAGTTTGGGTTTTTATATGATGTACCTCCTACTTTTCCTTGATATAAGAGAGATGATATAGAGGCACCCCTTCCATTACCCTAGGAGATAGATGGGCTATATTTTAAGGATATGCTAGCAGGGCTAAATGTGATAGAACTAGGGTGTACAATGGCTTATCAAGCATGGTGGGTAGGTTTTCACCCTATTATTTTGAGGAGACCATGACCAAATTTATAGTGAGTTATGAGAGAGAGGGATGTAGTTGTGTAGGTATGGGATATAGTTTAGGCATATGTTTTTGTCCTATAAGGATAGGTGATGACACTATAGACCTAGTTGACTATAGCACAAGCACATGTTTTGATTCTTTAGGGACAAGTGATGACACTATAGGGACAAGTTACTAAATTGACAATAGAGAGAGATGGTTTAAGAGTAATAGGGTAGGCTATCCCCCCTCCTCCACCATAGACACCAATACAGGATCCACCATATGTACCACCACAAGGTTTTATAGTAGGTTTGATGGGTCTACCATAAATTATTCCACTAGTGACATACACCATTGATTTAGATGAGATTTCATATTATGAGAGAGCCATTAGGTAGTTCCCATAGATTTAGAGATATTCTAAGACTAGAGAGTAGGAGAGATTGGAGATACACACCATGACCTCTACTTTATGTAGACATAGATAGGCAGAGGGTGGTGATGATACTACCTCTTTACGACCATGACCACAACCTTGAGTATTATAAAGGCTAGATGCAATTGTGATTTTTGTTATATATATTATAGCCTATGAGCCAAAGTTGAGAGATGTATGGTGAGAGAGAGAGATGATACTGATATGATTCATTGATGTATATTCATATTCAGTACACAGACACACACACACATATATACATACATACATACATACACACACACACACACACACACACACACACACACACACACACACACACATATTGTGAGATGTTATGACAATGATGGTATATTATGTATGGGGTTTATGTGATGTTATTTATGGTTATGTTAGTGATAGTTAGTGTGTAATGCTAGCATTTCCCATATTCATGATGATACATGCATAGCTGAGTAGTTGGTTTCATCTTAGATTTTTTCCATATATGTGATGGTGTATGCTAAAAATGAGTTATTTGATTTTATAGTTTCTTGATTTACTATTATTTAGAGAAGCTATGTTGGTTGCATTTCACATGAGGTTGTATGAAATAAATTAGTTGGCAAATGGTTTATTAGTATTAGTAGAGTGTGATGATTGAAGAATGTATTGTTAATACACCATGATGTTTATTGATATTGTTGAGTATCATTGCTTAAAATGGATATGTAAGTAATAGTATTCTTAAACACATAAATTTAAGATTTAAGAATAGAGATTGGTAGGTAGGTGAGAAGTTAAGTGAATATTGTTGTGAGATGCCACCTTAAAAGATAAATTGACATGTGACAGAAAAGAAAGGGATGTGATTCTCTTGCATTGGTGAGGGCCACAACAACCATATGAATAGGCATGGGAGTATGAGCCTCATTCATGCATTTTATTATTGACCATTAATTTGGTAGATCATTTGGTAGATAAATGTCATGATCACCTTGTGTCAAGTGGGTTAAAAGTCCCTTGATTATGAAGAAGTAAGAGGGGGAAAAGGTAAAAGGAATTAGGGTGTTTGGGGAGTGTAACCTTCTTAGTGGGGATGGTATGCCCCTTCTACAAGTGATCTGAGAGCTACCATAGGCAAGTCCATGACTAAAGATTTTTGTGTCTTTTTCTTGTGTAGGCTGAGCAATGCTTGAAGCCTTCATTGGTATGTTTTTGGTGCCTTGAGGTCATGTGAAGCTAATCAATACGGGAAACTTCTAAGTCATTATTTCCTTGATAACAAAGCTTGGTTTATCCATCCTTCAAGGGAGTGGTCTAATTTTTTAAATTAAGCTATCCTTCTAGGGAGTAGTCTATTTATAGTAGTAATGAGAAGTTACATAGCTATCCTTCAAGGGAGCAGTCTATGGTAAGAATCATGACCTAAGAGAGAATAATTTGTCTATATATCCTAATTTCCATTATTATATTTTTGTTTACATATGACTTTATTCATGGATAGGACTATAGAGGCTTAGAGGTTTTTCTTTATAAGGGCAAAACCATAACACTTGGATGGTTAACTAAGTGTGAAGGAACAAGGGTTAAGAGGAAGGGAGGTGAATGTAATAGGGTTGATCAAGGGATGAGCTCAAGCTAGACATGAAGTGAAGTGTCACTTGATTAAAAAAAGAATGGTTGTAAGTGCAAAGCATTTAAAGGCTCAGGTTCTGGGTTGCCTTCAAGAGAAGACAAGTGATAAGTTCTTGAGCCATACTTATGAGTTATGATGTAGGGTCCAAGCAAATTAGGAACAAACTTGCCCCATTTGCTTTTCTCCATGTTTTTCACATGTTGATTTTACTTTAATATGACATTGCCAGTATTAAAATCTCACTCCTTGAGGGTTTTTTTATAATCACATTTGATACGCTCTTGATAGATTTGGAGGTGATTAAGGGATACTAAATGTAATTCATCGAGTAGCTTAAATTGGACCAAACATTCTTGGTGAAATTTATCATTAGTAAGTATGTATTGTAAAGAGATGTAAAGAAAAGGAATCTAGACCTCGAGAGGCAAGACTACTTCCATCCCATAAACTAATGAAAAAGGAATAACACCCATAGGGGTTCGAATGCTAGTGCAATAAGCCTATAAGGTAAAGCAAATGTGCATATGCCAATCTTTACCAGTATCATTGACTACCTTCATGAGGATTTTGGTTAAGGATTTGTTAAAAGCTTCTACCTTTCCATTTTCTTATGGATTGTATGGTGATGAGAAGCTTAATTTGATTCCAAAAGCATCACAAAGCTTTTGGATAGTCTTATTTTTGAAAGATTTGTTGTTGTCTGTAATAATCTTATGGGGGACACCAAAATGGTAGATGATGTGATGGTTGATAAAGTCAACAATTTTGTAAACCTTAGTGGAGATGAGAGGAATAACCTTGACCCACTTGGTGAAGTATTCAATATCAGTAATGATAGAATGATGCTAAAGATATGAATGAGGGTTAATATCACTGATTAGATCCAAAACCCATTGTGAAAAGGGCCAAAAGTCTCTAGAGACTTGTAAGGCATGTCTTGGAGTGTGAAGGAGGTTAGCATGTTATTGACATTTGACACAAAACTGAACACAATTTTGATATTCTTGTTTGAGTGTTGGCTAATAGTAGCCAAGTTGAAGGATGAATTTGGTAACTGAGGTCCCATTGAAATGCCCCCCACAAATCCCATCATGGACTTCCTTAATGGTGAATGGGATTTCAACATGAGTGAGGCATCTAGGGAGGAGACCATCAAAGCCTCATTTGTAGAGAAGACCCCCCAACATAGTTTAGTGAGTAGTAATTTTAATGAAAACATGTCTCCCATTACTAGAAAGGTTTGATGAAATGATAGCATAAGTGAGATAGTCAATAAGATATTTTTACTAGACATCATGTAGATTAGATTAAACATTTCCCATAAATAGGATGTTAGTTGACACATAGGATGGAAATGTGAGGTGATGCATGAAAAAGTATATTTTCAAAGAAGAGGGAAAGGATGGAATGTGTGAGGCAAGGGAAGCCATTATGTTGAAAAACTTATTTGTAGATTGAGTAATAGTATACAAGAGGTAGTGGTTAAATGATTCCAATAACACATCCACATGATGTTTATATCACTATAGAATTTCATTTTTATAGAGCTAAGAACTGTTAACTTGATTAATCACTAGATGCCAATTTATTTGATGCCTAAGAAAATGGCCATTTAAATCCCTAGGACCAAAGCTTCATATTTGGCCATATTGTTAGTACATTTAAAATTTAGTTTAAATGATAGAGGCATAGGCTCACCATCAAGAGGGGTGAGGATGACCCCCACACCCCCACTGAGTTGACATTTAGACCCATTAAATAACATCATAATTTGATAAGATATGTCATTGGTGGATAGCATTACAATAGACTCATCAATGAATTTGAGGTTAGAAGTTTGGTTGTTAGGTAAAGGGGAATTAGCTAACTGGTCAACAATTGTTTGCCCCTTGATAAAATTTTGTTGGATGAATTCCAAGTCAAACTTAGCAAGGAGCATGAGCCAATGAGCCATATGCTAGTTTTGATATGGCTTGGAATTCATGTATTTGAGGGGGTTAGTATGGGTGACAATATAGGTTTTGTGATTTAAAAGGTAATGATGGAGTTTGTAAGCTAAAATTACCACTGCGAGGCAAAGCTTTTTGGTATGAATATACCGAGTTTCATAATAAATAAGCATTCAAGTTATGTAGTAAATAGCTTGGTCTCTATGTTGATCATCCTGATGTGTAACCATAGCACCCAAGGAATGGTCTATTGAAAAAATGTAGAGGCAAAAAGGCTAGTCCTCTTTAGGGGGAATAATAACTAGTGGGGAAGGGAGATACCCTTTGAGTGCAACAAAGGTTTTCTGATAATCCATGTTCCAATGGAAAGAGACATCCTTTTTAAGTAGATGATGAAAAGGTTGACATTGATCTGACAATAGAGAGATGAAATGACAGATCAACTGAAGTTTACCTTGTAAGCTATTGAACTACTTGAGATTAGTGGGTAGAGGTATTTCTTGTATTTCCCAAACCTTAGCAGGGTCCACTTCAATACCATGAAGGGATATAATGAATCCTAGAATATTACCTAAAAGGATCCCAAAGATGCATTTCTTTGGGTTTAGTCAAATGTTATATTGGGGGAGATGAGTGAATATGATTTTGAGAATTGCCAAGTGATCCTGGCAATGTTTAGACTTTTCAAGTAAGTCATCCACATAATCTTCCATAATTTTGTGTAGAAGGTCATGAAAAATGTAAGTCATGGTAAATTGGTAGGTAGCACCAACATTCTTAAGGCTGAAAGGCATGACCCAAAAATTAAAAGTCCCCCATGGGGTGATGAAGGAGGTCTTGTGTTGATCTTCAAGAGAAATCAAGATTTGATTGTAGCCTGAGAACCCATCCATAAGAGATAGCATCTCATGGGCGATTTTCAAGTCAACAAGTTGGTCGATTCTTGGTAAAGGGAAGTCATCCTTTAGATAAGTGAGGTTTAGATCATGATAGTTAGTGCAGATGTAGATTCCCCTTGTCACTTTTGTGATAGGGATGATATTAGAAACTCATTATGGATAGTCAATGGGTTAAATACATTTAATAGAGAGAAGCAATATGAGCTCTTCTTTAACAAGGAGAGTAATATGAGGGTTCATCTTATGAAGCTTTTTCTTAAAATGCTTAGCATCATGGTTGGTTGTAATATTATGGGTGATGATAGAGGGGTCAATGCCAGGCATGTCATGATAAGACCAAGCAAATGCTTTACTATGATTAGAGAGGAACATGGCATAATTGTTTTGTTTAAGGGAATTTAAAGATTGGCCAATATTGAGGATTTGGAGGTTATCTTGAGAGGGTAGATTAATGTTAATGGTTGATTCATTTAACATAGTTTGCATTTTAAAAGGGAGTGATCATTGGATATAGGAATCATCTACACCCATGTAGGTGGCATCATCATCCTAACATGGATAGTGTTAATAATGGGAGGGTCATCACCAATCATTTCAGGATGAATAAGAGGAAGGGACCTTATTTCCTCACCCAAATGATATGTTAGGGGTCCTAAATGAATGGTGTTTATTGGAATTTTTATAAGAGGTATGGATACCTCTAATTTTTAGGTGATGGTAGGGGAAGAGGAGAGGATGGAGAAGGAGAGAGTGGCTCTTCGATATGAGAGACTATGGTGGGTTTCATTGGTTCCTTGAAATCCACACCATACCACTTTTTGACATCTTTGATGGTCTTGTTAGTGGGGTATTCAATGGGTGTACGAGTACCCTGGTCATAATGACCTAACACAAATCCTTTCCAAGCATCCTTATAAAGATATGAGTGAGCAAAACTAGGTTTTCCTAGGATAGAGAAGTCATAGATAAAAGGCTATGGTGAAGAAGAGGTATTTTTGATAGTAGGAGCCCAATCGATTCCCCCATATGTGAGATTAGTTCAAATGTAAGGGGAACCATACGGGATGACCATCTAAATATTGGGATCATAATTGGGGTGCATGTGAAGTTTTCCATACTCTTGTGGAGTATGGAACATGTCAAGTGTCAACAAGTGATATTCTCCAAGCAAAAGGCATTTGAAAGTGTCTTTTATGGGGTCCTTGTTAGGAATTTATGTCACCAGTATCTGAATAACCAAGGTAGTCAAGATTATTGAGGATTCAATGATAGAATGGAAAGAGGAATATGTTTTTAATGGAATGAGGACATCATTGGGATGATAAGTCATGTTAAATGTTTTAAAAGGAGGTGGATTGATAGGAATAACATGCACTTGCCAACCATGTAAAAATTAGACACAACAATGTAATGTCAAGGGTACATATGCCATGGTACGTATCCAAAGCCATCCAAGAAATATGTTATTTTGTAACTCTCCTTTAATAACATAAAAAAATTTAGGGATTGTGTGAGGACCCATATAGACATGCAAGACTATAGTAGCCACAGTAGTCATTGTAGTATCATTGATGGAATGGAGTATCGCATCAAACTATGACATGTAATTATTAGGAAGTGATAGTTATTTGTAGGCATGAGTGGAGATCATGACTCTCTTAACACATGTTTTATCAATATATGAATGGATAAAAAGTGTAAGGTCCTAGTCTCTAGGGTGAAGATATAGAATTTTTAAATCACTAAAGGAAACCAGGGCAATAGTATTAAGAGAATCTACCAAAACTATAAGAGGTTGAGGATCATCAATTTATACCTCAATGACTTGTAAATCCTTGATCAAGGCTTGATGGTGTTGGGATGAGTTTTTCATTAACTCATATAGAGACATCTTTATAGGGGTTTAGTGAAGTTGTTTCACCATTGATTCTTGAATGACTTGTGAAGATGTGGGTTGGGGGGCACTAAGAATAGAGATCTTAGGATTTGGTGGAGGAGCATATTTTAAGAAAAAATGAGCCTAAGGGGTGATGGGATTTTCCTTACCTTTATCCTTTTTATTTTGAGATATTGTGTCCACATTAACTATGTTGATCTATAACACAGGTAGAGAAGGTGGTGGAGGAGGCACAACCTTGTCATTGGTCTTATACTCAGGTGAGATAGTAGGTAGAGTTTGGGATGTAATTGGTAGAATAAATGTGAGGTTAGAAAGAGGCTCCTTAATGAAAAGGTTGTTCATATAAAATATTTGTTGGAGAATATATGTAAGATCTTTACAACTTTCTATATCATGTCTACGCGAGTGATGATATAAATAAACTTGTGTGTCATCTAACCAAGATGGTTTTTGTCTGAGAGGCTGATAAGGCTTGATCAAAGGAAAGGAAGGGTTATGGTGGAAGATTAAAAAAACTAGCATAGGAGAGAGAATTGAGAGCCTACCAATGGGATAAAACTTGTTGTCATAATAGGGGTGGACACCTTCTTTGATTTAGGAGGTGTGGATGTGGTTTTATGTGGCACCCTTTTGGGTGAAGGCATAACTACTAGTTTTATTGACACCTTTTTAGCCATAGTTATCAAGGTGATGGATATGTAAGGGCCACTAAGTGATAAAGTCAAAAGAGGAGGTAGCTTTGCCTTTTATCTTTCTTGGAAATAGAGCACTCCAACTAAAGTATAAGGATGGGGTCCCAAGATAGAAGACAAAGTTGAGGGTGGAGGAGGAGTGGAACAGTGAGGCCTAGGAAGCTTAACATTCTTCCTTGATTGAGGCCATGGAGCTCTAACTTGTGGTTGATTATTCAAATCTAACTTTACCTATGGATGAATTATATTATACATTGGGTGAACACCCAAAGATATGATTTGATTTAGTGTAATAGATGCCCATGATGGTGATGGTTCTAATGTAGAGGGCTGAGATTTTGATGGTTTAAGTGAAGAAGTTATACCTTTGTCAAAAACCTTGGGGTAAATGGTGGTGAAAGGATTGGAAATAGAGGATGAAATTTTTTGCATATGATAGGGAGCTCTAAGTCAGTCCCAAAATTCTAAGTGGTCTATCTTCTTAGAGTCAAGAAAGTCTAGATTTCCTACCAATCATGAGAAGGGTTTAGACAAAGTTATCATAGGACCTATAGTTGCTTCTATAAAAGAATTAGGTGATTTGGAAAGAGGGAAGGTTTTGGCTTCTACTATTTTAGGCCAAAGATGAATAATAAATGCAACTAGGTCTTCTTTAACCAAGGTAGGAGAAGAGGCATGGTGCTACCCAGGTAGGGAAAAAACTGGTAAAGTTAGTTCTTCTAGTGGATAAAGCATGGGTATGATTGCTTCCCCAACAAGTAGAAAAGGATTAGGCAAGGTGTTCTATTTTATTAGTAAGAGAAGGGGTAAAATTGGTTCAATAAGTGAAGGCACAATAGGTCCCTCAAATAATGTAGGCATAGATAATGTAGACTCCTCTATATGTGAAAGAAGAGTGGATGGGGCACTATCCTCCATTGGTGGAGGAGAAGTAGTTGAAGAAGGATCTTTAAGAGGGTATAATATAGGAATGATGCTTCCCTCAACATGCGAATAGGGAGTGGGCATGGCATAATATTTTAAAGGTAAGAGAATAGGCAAAATAGGTACAAGAGGAATAGGTATTATGGGTTCTTCATGTGGTAAAAGGATAGGTAGAGGAGGCCCATCCACATGTGGGAGAGGGATGGGTGAAATATGATCCTCTACTCATGGAAGAGGAATAAGTAAAATATGTTCCTCTAGTTGTGGGAGAGGTTGGACTAGAGGTAAAGAGAATACCATATTGACTGTATGAATTTTTGATTAGTTGAGTTATTGGTCATGGCTTGAACATTTGTTTGATTGAGTAAATGGTTAGGAAAAGGGTGTTTGAACACATCCATGCTTTGGTTAGTAGGTATGTTAGGGTTATGCAAGATAATCTTGGCTTTATCAATTATATCCTAAATAATGTTTTTGAATGTTTTATAGTTGTTAGAATTGTGGCCTTTAACTCAATGATAGCCACAAAACTCATCCTCCTTGTACCAAGTTGGGATAGGATGGGAGGGATCAAAATATATAGAGGGTCTAATTTGGGAAAGGGTAATAGCTCCTTACTACAATAGTTTATCCAAAATGAAAGTGTATGCCTCTCTAATAGGAGTGTATTGTCTTTGTTCATACCATTTTTGAAATCATTTGGTTAGATTTTGTGAGGTAGATGACCTAAATTGGTTGACTTTGGTAGAAGAAGCTGATTTAACCACCATGACATTGGCCAAGCCTTTTGAATTTTTATTAGAAGAATATGGTTTAGAGGAAGAGTCAGTAGGTTTGGAGTTGGTATTTTTATTACACAACTTAACCTTATCTTCATATTTATCCCAAATCTCTAACTTTTGTGCCATTGCAAAAACTTCATCAAATGTGAAGAAGGTATAGATGTGGAGGGTAGAAGAGATGTGTTTGGCACATGTTCTTGAGAAAATATTGATCAGCTCAGGTTGAGATAAATAAAAGGAGAGCTGATTGATTAAACCTCTCTAATGAGTGATAAAGTCAGCGATACACTCATCATCAAATTGTTTAATGGAATAAAGGTCTATAATAGAGACCTTTTTAGAAATATTGATAGAGAAGTGGTCCAAGAATAGTTGAGAAAGTTGGGTAAATGAGAAAAGGGAGTGTCAGGTTATAGAACTATACCAATCTAGAGTAATACTCAAAAAAGACAGAGAAAGTGCAAAGCAATAATGCATCATCATGACCTATTAGGTAATAAACATGTCAAAATACTTGTAAGTGTTGTTGTGGGTCCTCCTTACTATGGAAATGAGTAGATTTAGGGAGCTCCCACTAATTTAGGTAGGGGTGAATAGGTATATAAGTATGGATGGGTTACATATTTGATCTTAAGATAGAACATTCTTTGAACCCAACATAAATGTTTCTAGGTTAGACATCTTATCCATTAGCATCTTGATGAGATCGGGGGAAAGATTGGTGTGAAGAGCACCCCTTAAGTTATAGGGTTATTGAAGGGATATAGAAGTGGGATATGGCACACCTTGTTATGGTAATATAGATGCAACATACTAGTAATGAATCATGGGCTAAGGGGTAAACATGAGAGAGGCTCATCTTATGGGGTTAGAGATAATGCCTTAGCTAGGTACCATCACTAGAGGTTGGGTTGCAAGCATGATTACATGGGTTAAAGGGTGATTTTCAAATATTATAATTATGGGTGCAAGAGTTGATGGGATATGCACTACCAAGTTTTGAAATAGTGTTTGACCTGGTTGGGCTAGTAATGGTTGTGAGGCTAAGGGAGTTGTTACAAAAGTTGGGTTAAGAAGATGAGACTGAGTAGTTGGGGTGGTTGAATTTTGAGGGTTATTGATGGTTGGGTCACTTGTTGATGTAGTGGTTTGGGTGACCATAAATGGAATGGTGGAAACCATCGAGACTATAACTATCTCCATTAAAGAAGTTGGTATGCCATAAAGGGGATCTCCCACAGTGTTATGGGTTCATCTCATGGAAATATAATGTTGAAGGAATACAATGTTATGATCAAGAATCTCACAAAGTTAGGATCTCCTTTAGGTATAATGGGGGTCAAGTTAGGACTGGTAGGCAAAGGGGTATTCTCCATAGCTGAAGTATGTTCCATGGAAAAATTCAAAAGGAGAGGGGAAGGTGGGAGTGGTTACTGACTTGCATAATTAGTAAGAATTTTGGCTTGAATATGTGTCAAGACCATACAAAAAGGATAAAGGTAGGCCTCAGACTCTGTATTAGTGATAAAGCATTAGAAAACTAGGTTTGAGTGTAGGTACGTAATTTTAGCTTACTATTTTAAGTAGGCTAAAAATTATAAAAGCACATAGTCACTGATATTAGTTACCTGACCAATGTCAGTAGGTAATAAGGTTTTTGACATCAGTGGCCTCATTGATGTTGGTTACTATGGAATCTATAAAGGTAAAAAATCCAAGGTTTTGGCAACCTAGAGGAAAAATCTAGGTAAGAAAAGGATACAATAGATCTGTGCAAGGATAAAGGACACATAAAAAACTTGAAACTAGAGGTTAATAGAATTTGAGAGGTAGAAATGCCTAGATTCTATAACTTGATAAAGGAAATGTCCTCACTAACTCAAAAATACTAAAGATAAAAAGTATAAAAGGAACATGTAACCATTAAACGTTAACTCTTAGGAATTAATTTTAGTTTCTTGATGGCTTGTGCGTTAGAAAGTGTGAGAGTAAAATTGGTTTCTGAAACAGGTACTAGATGAGCAGTCTAAGGATGGTTCTAGGTTAGGTTTAGTGGTAAAAAAAAATCTATATTAGATTGGGTATGTGGATTTTTATAGGGGATTGCTCCCCTACTTCATGGTCTCAAAGCTGAGCTAGGCTACTTAGCTAGAATATACCATCTATCTAGAGTTTATGCTCTGTCAATGAACGGAGTGGGTCCTCCCCTTGGAGGTGAAATCTAAGTGGGATCACTGGGTAGGGTAAGGTGATCCACTGGGTGATGAAATCCCAATGGGCCTTGTCTCAAGTGAGTTTATATGTTTAATATTGTGAAGTGATCTGCTTGTGTAACATTTGTGTTCTATGATTAATTCATGATGCTTTATTTAACTAGGTGAGATAAATGTAGCAAGCAAAATAATGACATGTAGTGAGTTTTAAACCTAAATTAGAAATGTTTAAATTCAAATTAAAACAATGGTGAAGAGGAGAAGAGGATGAAATTCACTATCCTAATGCTCATTCAAGAGGAAAACAAAATAAGGTATTTTTTTTACCTTACAGGAAGATAATGAATTTCTTTTAGAGGCAAAGGAAGAGGAGAATGATAGGGAAGGAAAATTTTAGTTTTTTCCATAAACAAAAAATAAAAAGTCCAAAATTGTGTTTTTGAGAAAGACAAAGAGAGAAAGTGTAAGGAATGAAAATTTCACTATGGTTCACCTATATGAATAATTAGACAAGCAACAAACATAGAAAAACTCTAGTGTCCCACTAGGCGTGCCAAAATGTTTCACTATGTTTTGAGCTTATTTTACATTCAAAAAGAGAGAGAAATAGAAAAGAGAGAGACTAAGGGATAAGTGATTAAAAATTAGATAAGTGCACATTGTTCTAGACTTTATAGATTCCCCTCTTTGGCTATGGAGGAAGACACCTACAAATAAGAAAAAAATACACAAAATAGTTTATAGTGTAGATATGTGTAGACTACCAAGCTACATGCTTGTTATGAGAAGCATAAAACTTCCTTTGGATGATAGTTTACTATTTTAAAACAAATTTTAAAATAAATTCAAGTAGAGAGAGAGAGAGAGAGAGAGAGAGAGAGAGAGAGAGAGAGAGAGAGAGAGAGAGAGAGAGAGAGAGAGAGAGAGAGAGAGAGAGAGAGAGAGAGAGAGAGAGAGAGAGAGAGAGAGAGAGAGAGAGAGAGAGAGAGAGAGAGAGAGAGAGAGAGAGAGAGTTATATTTACTATGATATAGGTTTGAGTTTAGTAAAAGATAATATAGTGTAGGTTGATAAGCCAGGTTTATGTTTTGGGAAGGTTATTGGGTGATTTTGAGGTTACTAGTTCAGAAACATAGTAACCAATGTTAGTTAAATGGCTGATGTCAGTTGGGTCACTGATGTCGGTTGGGGTAGTAGTATTAGAATGAGTTAGAGAAGGATTTTTCAAGAGGGAAAATGGGAGTATGGTCAGGGTGTGAGGTTGGGAAGAGTCTTAAAGGGGTTGATAAGACTTAGGTGAGTCTAGACAAAGGGTTGGTAGGTTAGGGAAAATAGAAATGGGTGGGGAGCTTTACAACTCTTCCATGGAAGGAGTCAGGGTTCATGAAACAATAAATAGTATAATGTAAATAAATTGTAAAATTACTATTAAATTCTTTAGAATACACCAAGATATACTTAGATAGTATAATGGGTAAACTATGACTACTAGATAGATGAATTTGATGAGGTTTGGTGAACTGATACATGAATAAACAAGACAAGTGTGTATTGCTAGTCCTCAAGAGTTTAAGCTCTATGTAGTGTATCAATCCCTGGTCTAGATCAATTTTTGTAGAGTAATGGTAAGCCTAGATGTCAAAAGTGATGTAAGACGCTCTGATTACCGAAATCTTGTGCATGAATAATTGATTTTTTGACCTAAATACCAACTTGGAATTTTGCTTAAGTACCCGACGTCGCTGATCCCATCAATGCCATTTGAGGTTTGACCAATGTTAGTGGCATGAGAATAGGTAAAAGGGATATTTTAATCCCATTTTCTATTCCTTCTCTTGCCAAGTGTGGTTTCCATTAGAAAATGGTAAAAATGTGAGGTTATGAAGAACATAGTTAGGAATTTATGTTAGGGTGAGAACAAGTCATAGGTAGTTAGGATTATAAGACTAATTCTCAAGGTGACTCAGAGGGTAAGAATTAGTCTTAGGATGAGGCGGCCAAGTGAGGTAGCATAAGTGGGTTTTAATTAAATTAATTAAATATTTTAAGGTGAAAATGTGGGTTAGGAAGGTTAATTATTAAAAGGGGATCAAGGGGGTTTTGACATAGGGATTCACGTAAGTGTGTGACGTAATTCTGGTGTCTACCAACATAAAGTGAGGAAAATAAGTATAGAATGTGGGAAAAGACTAGAGGAGTATTTAAAAATAGGATTAATAAATTAAGGAATGGTTTTTAAGACTTGATTGGATCAAAAATAAGTGGAAATAAGGGACAATAATCCTATGAAGCACCAATGGTCTATCCACCCCTTTCTTAGTGCACACCTTAGGGTGTGTACTCAGAGAGATTGAGTCTCAATAGGTTCTTAAAAGATATAAAACATCAATATTTGATAAATGTTTAAAATATTATGTGTATATATATGCCCCACTCGTAGCTTATCATGTGTCACTAAGGTGTAATATGAGATGGTGATTCAAGAAAGAACATAATAAGACACAATGCTAAGGCTAAAAAAATGTTATAGTATTTTAAAGCATAAAATAAATGAAAGTAAATGACTAAAAGGGAAATAATTGAAAATTAAATATCATGCATACCTTGAATTACCTTTATCATTGGATGGTTGTCTATTATGTTTATAGTTTTTATTACGTAGGGAATAGAAGATACTGCTTTTAACAAACCCAATAATACAAAACTAAAGAGAAAAAATAAACAAACATAGGAAAGCCAAGATAACTAGTGTTGTGAGGATTGGATGTATATGTAAGTTTTGAAAGCTAGGGTGACAAGTACTATATTAGACCAAATGACCAAGTCAAAATTTTAGAGTAAATTGGGTAGCCGAAAAGCCAAGGCTAATAAAGACCAAAATTCTCAAACAAGTAAACCTTCAGAAAGAATGACAAACTCACCAAGTCAAACCAAGGATACATGTCAAAATGCTACGCCCCTAACCTATCACATGTATGAGGATAGTATTAGCCAACTTGTGGCTTACTTATCCCTCTTTGACATTATATTACATTTATCTATGCCTTCTTTAGATTAGTAGGTCGACCTTTGGAGTAACCATGGCCTAGTTAGACTATATATAGGAGGTAGTGGGTAATCATTTATCATCATATTGTGAATTCTGCTCTTATTGAAGCTTGTGGAGGTTGCCCCCTTGAAGTGGATTATCTATTATCATATATTCAGATATATTTCAGTCATATTTGGATATAATTCTGATGTTATACTTAATTCTTGAAGTAATTTTATTACAAGTGGTATCAGAGCTGTGATTTGGGCAATCTTGTGGGTGAAACACTAAATGTTTAAATTTTGAGATATATAAAAAATGGTTGCGAATTTATCTACAATTTTTTTAATGGAGGTGTGAAATAATCACATTAAGCTTCCATTAAAATTTCAGCTCATTTGGATCTTTTTTTAAAAATATTTCGCTCTTTTATGGTTTTTCATAAAATTGCTCTATAGTGCAAAATTCAAAGAATTTTTATGAGTTGTTTACATTTTTGGAAAGATTAGAAAAAGTTGGCTACAGTTTTCTCCTTGTATATTTTGAATTGAGGCTGAAATAATTCCAAACTCACTTGGTCAAAGTTGGGTCAAAAGTGTCAATAAGGGTTGACATCGTAAAACCCTTTTATGGCAGGGCCACAAACTCGGGGCTGAGGAAAGGGTGTTGAAACTCCAGGAAAAACTCCTAACAAGGATGAGATGGAGTCAAAAGGGGGGTGTAATAGACCCTTTGTACCAGGATTTTCTGACATAGATCACAAAGTAAGCCAGCTTGACTATAGTGTGCAAGGCATTTAGAGCGAGGTGCAAGACATACAATCTAATATGCAATCCATACAAGATAGTTTGGGATATATGATGATGGATTTGAAAATTAATCAATCAAATCATCAAGCTAACTCTATTTTACAAACCCACCAGGGTGGTTCTCCTAACCAGTCTACTTCAAATCCAACTCCATGGCCACATAAGAACCTATTACCAAAAGTGGATATGCGCAAATTTGATGGAAAAGATCCACTCAATTGGCTCAACCTAATGAAGAGTTTTTTTGACCTACATTAGATTCTAAGTGGACATAAGGTTACCATTTCATCCTTGTATCTTGAACTTGATCAATTCATTTGGTATTGATGGTTGTGTGCTCAAAAGAAAAAGATGGGTCTCAATGTCACTTGGTCAATTTTTCAAGAACAGCTACAATTACACTATGGCAATAGTGTGACAGATAATTAATTCAGCCAATTGGCAAAATTATGACAAATTAGCTCTATCAAGGATTATTTTCATCATTTTTAGAACCTATCCTTACGTGTGGAGACAATTTCTAATGCAAACTTGAATGACCTATTTTTGGGTGGACTCAATGACCACATTCAACATGAGGTACACATGTTTAATCCACTTAATATTTTTGAATCTATTATTCTAGCACGTAGAGTTGAGGAAAAATTCATAGCCAAGAAGAAGCAACCATTCACTCACTTTAAAGATCGTAGCATATCATCATCAACATTTCCTCCACCTACTAGATTGACCCCTCAGGAAATTGAAGAAAAGCGTGCAAAAAGATTATGTTTTGGTTGTGATAGCAAGTGGAGTAGAGGACATAGATGTGCTGAGAAGAAGTTATTCTACATTGAGGGACCAAATGAAGATAAAGAAGCAGATGATGCCTCCAATGATGATGAGGAAGATATAGAGGAGGTACCTGAAGATTCCCAACCTACAATCTCTTGTCATGCACTTGCAGGTATTAGCACTCCACAAACTCTGAAGGTGGTGGGTTTCCTCAAGAAATAGAAGGTGACAGTGTTGATTAATTTAGGGAGCACACATAACTTTATAAACCATAAGTTAGCCACTCGATTGAACTATTTCATCTACCCAGCACCATAATTTCAGGTCATGATTGCAGATGGTGGCACAATTAATTATTCAGGCAAATGCCATAGTATTAAGCTTACTATGGGTGGGTACAATCTTGACTCTCCTATGTTTGCTATTCCCATGGGTAATGTAGATATTGTTTTGGGAGTCCAATGGTTCACAACCTTAGGTACCATTGAGATGAACTTCCAAGAACTATTCATGCGCTTTCATTCTAAAGGTAAGAAAATTGAACTACATGGATTACATGCAAAATCTCCACAATTGGTTAGTTCACATCAGATGACCAAGATGCTAAAAAAGTGGGTAGACGGAATTATTTCATGATTTTGCTCCATAGAAGTTTAACCCACAAAGGTATCTACACATCTTGATCTACAACTAATTCTTGAAGACCACTCATCTATTTTTGAGGCCATACCAAAAAGACTACCACCAAAAAGAGAACATGATCATGCCATTCAACTAATTCGAAGTAGTCAACCACCAAATATCAAACCATATAGATATCCATATGCACAAAAGAGTGAAATTGAAAAGATGGTCCATGAGATGCTAGAGGCAGGGATCATCAAGCATAGCCAAAGTGCATATTCATCACCAGTGGTCATGGTGCGAAAGAAGGATGACACATGGAGGATGTGCCTAGATTATAGGGAACTCAACAAGTACACCATCAAAGATAAGTTTCCTATTCCAGTAATTGATGATTTACTTGATGAGTTGCATGGTGCTAATTATTTCACAAAATTGGATCTTCGCTTGGGGTACCATCAAATTAGAATCAAGGATGAAGATGTTCATAAAACTACTTTTAGAACACATGAGGGCCATTATGAGTTTTTGGTAATGCCCTTTGGTCTTAAAAATGCACCATCTACTTTTCAGAGCTTGATGAACACTATTTTTAGGCATTTTTAAATGAAGTTTGTGCTAGTTTTCTTTGATGACATATTGATTTATAGTCAGATATGGGAAGCACATCTACAACATGTGAAACATGTGTTGATAGTTTTGGAGAAGCACCAACTTTATGCAAAGCCATCTAAATGTGCTTTTGGAGTATAGGAGGTAGAGTACCTTGGTCACATTATTTCCCATGAAGGTGTCAAAGTTGATCCTCAGAAGATCAAAGTGATAATGGAATGGCCCATGCCAAAAACCCTCAAAAACCTTTGAGGTTTTCTTGGACTAATAGGTTACTATAGAAGATTTGTGAAAGGTTATGGCAGCATAGCAGCTCCACACACTACATTGCTAAAGAAGGATGCTTTCCATTGGAATGATGATGCCACCAAAGCATTTGAGAAACTAAAAGTAGCTATGTGCACCACTCCAGTTTTGGCTACTCCAGACTTCTCACAAACATTCATTGTTGAATGTGATGCTTCTAGGTCTGGATTGGGGGTAGTACTAATGCAGGAAAGAAGACCCATTGCATTTGAAAGTCATCAATTCAAAGGTAAGAATCTACAAAAACCTATCTATGAGAAAGAAATGATGGCTATTCTTCACACAGTTAAATAATGGAGGCCTTATCTGATGGGTAGACACTTTAAGGTGAAAACGGATCATGATAGTCTCAAATACTTTTTAGAGCAAAGATTATCATCCGAGGAACAACAAAAATGGGTAACCAAAATGTTGGGTTATGATTTTGAAATCACCTACAAGAAGGGTAAAGATAATGTAGTGGCAGATGCACTATCTAGAAGGGATGCATCCATAGAAGCATTACTTTGTGCAATGTCCATATTGCAAGCAGATTGGGTGGATGAAGCTAGGTTAGAATGGGAGTAAGACAAGGATACATAGGTTTTGATTTAGAATCTCTAGCAAGGTAATTTATCCTCTGACAAATTTGATTGGAAAGGTAATGTCCTATGGTATAAGGGTAGGTTATACTTGTGCAAAACTTCAGAGCTTAAGCATAAGATTCTTGCAGAGTTGCATGTATCTCCACTTGGGGGACACTCAGGGTTATTGAAAACATATCATAGAATTAAGAAAGAATTATTTTGGGAAGGACTCAAGGGAGATGTACAAAAGTTTGTGGAAGAATGCATGATATGCCAACAGAATAAAGGTGAAATAGTTAAGACCCCAGGTTTGTTACAACCATTAGCAATTACTAGTCAAAGGTGGGAGGAGGTTTCCATGGATTTCATCACTGGGTTGCCTTGTTCTAAAGGTAATAATGTTATTTTGGTCACTATGGATAGGCTTACAAAATATGCCCATTTTTGTGCTCTCTCACACCCATTTTCAGCAAGTACAGTCGTGGCTACTTTTATGGAAGCAGTTCTCAAATTACATGGAACCCAAAAAATAATTATAAGTGATCATGATCCTATTTTCACTAGTAATTTATGGACTGAACTATTTTCTTATTTGGGTACTTATCTAGCTCATAGCTTATCTTACCACCCCTAATCTGATGGACAAACTGAAGTGGTTAAAAAATGTTTAGAGGGGTATCTCTGTTGTTTTGTATCAGATAAACAAGAACATTGGGTTAAATGGCTACCACTTGCAGAATGGTGGTGTAACACATCTTTCCATACCTCTTCTAAAATGCCTCCATTTCTAGCACTATATGGTTACCATCCACCTTCCATCACTTCTTCATTAAAGGTGCACACCAAGGTTCGAGATGTGGAAGAGCACATTCAACATCAACAAGAGGTTTTGGCTAGTTTGAGAGAGAATTTGGCCTTGTCATAAAATAGGATAAAGCAATAAGGAGATCAACACCAGAGTGAGTGAAATTTTGAGGTGGGTGACTAGGTATTTGTTTGTTTACAACCTTACAAACAAATGTCCTTGAAGCAACAGAAAAAGGACAACAAACTTGCTCCAAAGTATTATGGCCCTTATCAGGTTCTACAAAAAATTGGAAGTGTGGCTTACAAGCTCAAGTTACCTCATTTATCTCACATACACCTAGTATTTCATGTTTCTTGTTTGAAGAAGGTCATTGGATAGAAAGTTTCCACCCAGACAGAGCTCCCAGAACTAGATGAAGAAGGATGAGTTATTTTGGAACCAGAGAAGATCCTCCAAACACATACTAAGAGGTTGAGAACTAGACAGATTAAGGAATATTTGATCAAGTGGAAAAACCAAAGTAGTGAAGATGCAACTTGGGAAGGTGAAGAATTTCTGCAACAACATCCACAGTTGTTCAACGTTGAGGACAACATTGGTTTGAAGGGGAAGGGCATGCTATGCCCCTAACCTATCACATGTATGAGGATAGTATTAGCTGACTTGTGGCTTACTTATACCTCTTTGACATTATATTACATTTATCTATGCTTTCTTTAGATTAGTAGGTCGGCCTATGGAGTAACCATGGCCTAGTTAGACTATATATAGGAGGTAGTGGGGTAATCATTTATCATCATATTGTGAATTCTGCTCTTATTGAAGCTTGTGGAGGTTGCCCCCTCGAAGTGGCTTATCTATTATCATATATTCGGATATATTTCAGTCATATTTGGATATAATTCTGCTGTTATACTTAATTCTTGAAGTAATTTCATTACACAAAAGGAGTGTTAATCAAATATCAATGTAAAAGTAGTAACAATCCTTACTTAAACAAATATGGGAAAGTAAAAAAATGGAAAAATAACATTGATGAGTGAGCAGTAATAATCCTTATCTCACTCAACAATGGAGAAAGGTACATAAAATGAAAAAAATAGACTTGAGTGTCCATAAAAAAGGGTAGTATAAAAATGACAAATGGTAAAATAAAGAAAAGTAAATCTAGGAATGTGAGTCTATGATGTGAAGAAAGTAATCCAGAGTTACTCAAACATGTTATTTGATTCTAAGGTTAGATAAAATTGAAATAAAGTAGTGCTAGCATGTTTTTAAGAAATGAAGAAAAAGGAAGTAGAGAAGAGGGAAAATATATTTAGAATTACAATTTGCCTATAAAGGCAAGAAATTAAATGGGTGGAGGGGAGAATGAAGGAAAAACCAAGGTAGAATAACTCTTTATCAAACTTAAGATACTCAAATTAGGTTTGTCAAAACAAGAGGATTTTTGACCTTAAGGACTCTGAAGAAATTTTGCTAGCCACACAAGTCTTAGGTCATCAAATGAAGTATATAGATCATCCCATGAAGGTTATGTACAAGAAAATTAAAATGGACCTACCTTCCCACAATGTGTTCCCTATTCCTTAGGACCCTTTATAGAGCCATCAATCTTCTGTGAAGATTGGGTACTTTCATGAGAAATTAGGTAGCACCATAAAGTGTGTTGAATTCTCCTATTCCAATCTACTGGCCTACCACACCCTAATGGACCTCAGATCTATAGAAGATAGGAGATAAGATATGTGCTTGTTAATCATATCTTTTGGTGTGATTTTGACTTTTAAGAATTATATGTTACCTTTTGCATATCATTACCTTTTGTTTCAAATGATTTGGCTTTTAACTATCTTGATGGATTTTTTTGTTCCTCCTCCACACAGATTTGGAAAACTAAAAATAGGTGCTAAAGATGATTTTCATTTGAATACTTGGGACTTGGTTGTTAAGAAAGATAATTTCAAAGAACATGGGGTCTAAGAGTCTTATAAATCTAGGTAAAATAATAGTGCTATCTTGACTTATGCCTTGTTTTATCTAATGTGAAGTGAAAGGAGAGGAAATCAAGATGAATGACATAAAAAAAATTTGAATTACTTCAAATCACAAAAATGTGACAAAGGGAAAAAAAAGGATACAATGATAGTAGAGTGTGATTCCTTATCATAAGAATGAGGGCAATGGAGAAAAACATGCTAACATAAATTATTGTGAAGATTCCATCTACCAAAAGAAACAAAAGCTAAAGTTGAGAACAAGGATAAAAAACACATTCTTAGAAAAAAAAAAGATGGTAATTTTATGAGGAAGTCCAAGTCCTATCCATGGTCTTACACTACAACTCATAAAAGATAAAATCCAAGGGTTGCGAAAAAGTGTGCGAAATGGGATAACAAAAAGATGGTATTTTGTGAGGAAGGCCAGGTCCTATCCATGGTCTTACACTGTAACTCACAAAATAAAAATCTAAGGAATGCAAAAAGTGTGTAAAAAGAGTATTAAAAGAAATAAAACTATGGTACATCATGAGGAAGACTGGGTCCTATCCATGGTTTTACAATGCAACTCATGAGAGAAAGGGGAAACCAAAAGACCAAAAAGTAAGGACTAAAGTTTGTAATAAGAGAGAACTGCTATAGAGGGAGAGACCTATATAAGTATCCTATAAAAACTATTAGATAGATATCATATAAATATGAAAATAAGTGAAGTATTAGGCAAAATATTTCTTAAGGAATTATGCATTGGTGGGCTCTTTTAAAACATGGACCTCATTGGTTTGAAGGAGGTAGGTACTTGAACCAAGAATATATTTGACTAAATAGGGGACCCACCATTTTTGGGTGTATTTATCTTATTTTTCATGGGTGTAGTCTAATTTAAGGATAATATAAACAACATTAAATGTGTGGATTTTAACACATTTTTTATTGTATTTAGCAATATGAGCCTTTTATTGGCAATTATGTTACAAAGCAAAAAGATGGTGTTCATCAAGGAAATCAAGGGCATGAAAGCAAGCTTCACATAATTATTAATTGAGAATGATACCATGAAGATATATACAAAGAGAAGGAAGCTAAAATTCCAATGGAATAACTAATTTAGAACCATCGACTAGAGAGAACAATGTTGCCCTAATGGCAATATGTATGCTAGTTTGATAGGCCCAAAGAGCAGGATAAAGATGAAGGTGTCAATCCATTTAGGTTTTATGAATTGTATTTTGGATAAATTTTTTAAGAATTTTATTAGTGGCCTTAGCTTGGACATTGCATTTTGGATGATAAGGTGTGGAAAATTTGTGATTGATCTTGAATTTAGCGCAAGGTTGTTTGACATCCTTATTTTTAAAATTAACACGGTTATTAGAAATGATAGTATGGGGGAAAAAAAGTGACAAATGATTTGGTTAATAATGAATTTAGAGATGGTGTTACCAATGACATTAAAAATGGGCATGGATTAGGTTTGGATTCAACCTATTTAGTAAAATATTTAGTAGTTGTGATGATCAAAACATGCTCATCTTATGAGCAAGGTAATTTATCAATGAGATCTAATCCCCACATGGAGAATGGCCAGGGAGATTTGATAGTTTGAAGCTTGGCTAGAGGTGAATGAATTAGATCATCATAAATTTGGAAAGGGGTACACATTTTATTGAATTCAATTACATACTTTTCAAGAGTAGGCCAAAAGTATCCCATATGTAGGCATTTATGGGCTATAGCATGTTCACTATAGTGACCATCATAAATAATACCATGTGCTTGTTCAAGAAGAGGAGGGATCTTATCTTTAATAATAGAATGGATCAAGGTACCTTCAAAATTGTGATAATAAAGAATGTTGTATCAAAATACATACTTAAAAGCTTATTTACAAATACGAGTCATTTCATGAGAGTCTAAATTAAGAGGATAAGTTTGGTTTTCTAAGAATTGAATGATGTCTTTATAACATGGGATTTATATAATTATGATAGCCTCAATGTGGTAGATAAGTGAATCTTGTGGCTGAATAGAAGATGGATATTTTATTATTTATATAAGAAAAGTGGGATCGAAAAGAACTTGGAGGGAATGAAAGAGAGAGGCTGAAGAAGCAAGGGAATCAATAATGGAATTTTGATCTCAAGGAATATGATCATTAGTGAAATAAATTAAGTCCTTAGCGAGAGTCATTGAAATTTGATGATAAGTAATGAGATTCTCACTTTTGCATTGATATTCACCATTGACTTGGTGGAAAATAATATGAGAATCACCTAAAGCATGTAGGTATTGGATGCCTAAATCAAAGGAAATGCTCATGCCTAAGATTAGAGCTTTTTATTATTTTATATTATTGGTGATTTAAAGGTTAAATGGAAAGCTAAAGGAATAATTTTTCCAAAAAGACTTGTAATAATACAACTCACCCAAACTCCTTAAAGGCATTTAACACCATAAAAGTGAAGGGTCCAAGTATCCTCATGCAAGTTGACATTAATTTTAGGAAGTTATTCGATAACTACTTTTGGTTTAGTAGTATCAAAGGGAATAGAAGATTCATCAAGATTACTAGCTTCAAGATCAGTGGTGAAGTTATGAAAGTAATCTTAAGGATAAATGGATTGATTAAGACTTTAAATATAGAGAATATTATCATTTGGAAGACTATCTTGAAGGTGATTGGTAGCTAGCACATGAATTTTAGTAATTTGATTAGCTATGACTTGTCCTTTGATAGATTTTTGAGTTAAAATGTGGAGATAAAATTCCATAAAAAGGACTATCCATTTTCCAATTCTATATCTGGGAAGAAAATATTTGGAGAAGTGATGAAGGGGGTCAAAATAAATGGTGAGGCAATCATGTTAAACTTTTGTATAACATTTCTCATAATATATGAGGCCTTAGCTAATGTATTAGATAACATACTCTCTTATAGTATCATCTTGTTGGGAAAGCATTGTCCCAATTGATATGGGTGTAGAAAAAGTATATAGAATTAAGGATCGATCATTTAAAAGAGGATGAAGTGTAGGTGGGTGAAGAAATGACTCTTTTATGTTATAAAAATATTTTTGATAAGGGTCCATCGATTCTAAGGAGTTACCTTTATTAATAAGATAATTTATGGAATGGATGTGGTAATCCATTTTAGGGATGAATCATCTAATTATCCCAAGTTTGCCTAAGTATGAATGTCTAGAATGGATCAAGGAATGGGAATGCTGATGATAGGATTAATTTTAGTTGAGTCAACATTGATACCATGGAGAGAGACTAAGAATCCTAACAATTTTCCATATATGACACTAAAGACACATTTGTAAGGATTTAGTCTAACTTGATATTTAAGAAGATTGTCAAAGATGATGGTAAGATAAAAAATATGAGTCGTATGCCTTTTGGATTTAACAATGAGGTCATCCACATAGGTTTCAATAATTTTTTAGATAAGATCATGAAAGATGTGACTCATTGCTCGTTGATAAGTGGATTCAACATTTTTAATGCTAAAGGGCATTTTGACATAGCAATAGGTTCCCGATTTTGTGGTAAAAGTTGTCTTATGTTGGTCCTCATAGGTAATGTGAATATGATTTTATCCTAAGAATCCATCCATAATAGATAACATATTATAACTAGCTTTGGAATCAAGAATGTCATCTATCAAAGGTAAGGGGATGTTATCTTTAGAATAAGTGAGATTAAAATTGAGAAAATTAATATAGATGTGAATGACCATAGTGACATTTTTTCAAATGGAGCTATGTTAGAAATTCATTCAAAATAATCCACTAGTTTGATAATCTTAGCATCAAGTAATTTGATGATCTCCTTGTGACATAAAGTGGAAACCTTGGGTGGAAATTTTATTTACTTCTGATGCATAGGATTGGCATTAAGATAAGTAATGTTGTTATGCACCATAATTATAGGGTCAATATTAGGCATGTCCTCATATGACCAAGTGAAAATATCATGATATTTATCAAAGAATAACTAAAATTATCATACTCGGTAGTGAGAGTTCACAAAAAACTATAATTGGTCAAGGGTAGGATGGAGTAACATATTAAATGTGAGTGGTTCATTTGATAAACATAGCATTTTCATCTTAGAAATGGTATGGTGCATTAAGTAAAGCATAAATTGGATTAGTTTTAGGATAAATACTAGCAACGAAGTTGTTGAAACAAGGGGGTTTGGTTTTGAAATTTCCAAGTTTATGATGTTGCTGAGGAAGTTGAGGCTCTCAAGCATGAAGTATTTCAAGAATGGATTAATCATTAGGCATGGTGGGAAGAGGACCATAATAATCAACATCTACTTCAATATCTATAATTTTATTACCATGGTGATCATACTCACAATGTATTTGACATATATTAGTTTCCTTATCATCTAGAGTAATCATAGGAATATGAGAAGTAGATAGATCAAAAGGGATTAATCTTTCGATGGTTTCATTGATAGGGGAAAGATTAGATGAAACGATGGGATCTATAGGTGGTAAATAAGATGTAGGAATTTTTCGAGGTTCGGAAGGTAAAATTTTCTCTACCACCTAAGGAGTATTAAAAGGAGAGACTTGGTAGGAGGAACATAACCTTAAGGATCTAATTTATGATCTATGGAAATGGTATGATCATCCTAATTAAAATCATGAATTTGAGCTAAGGTTTTTTGATAATGTTGAACATCCAAGTCTATATATTGAGTTTGGGCCATAATATAATTATCATCATATATTGGATAAATTGTACATGCTTGAGATTCAGGGGGAATTTCATAAGGTGAAATCCAAATATTACTAAATGTACATGGAGACATGATGATATGGTTTTGAAATAATTTAGATACTACAAAATAATTAAAAGCGAGGGCATATTATATGAAATAAGGATCTTGAGTGTTTCATGGAAGGGAAAATAAGTGATCTCATTAATAAGAGGAATAGTACAATCCCTATGTAATAAGGAAGGAAAAATCCACTCCAAAATGCGAGAGTGACTTGTAAATTAGGATTGATGTTGATGAATTTATGTAAAGGAACACTATTGATCATAAGAATTATAGTAATATTATATTAAGATTTGGGATTAGGAAGTTGAATACTCTAAGGGTTGGGATCAGTCTTATGCTTATACCATTTTCCACTATGTACTAATTTAATGCATTAGATATCAAAAGAAGCAATGGTCCTAATTCTATGAGTTCATGGGTGAATAAGGAATATATTATAAGATAAGGGTAAATTGAGGACCATAATCTTTTTTTAAATGGTCTTACGTCTAATTGTTAGGGGAATCCAAATACAACCAAGTGGATTTTGATTAGTCTTATCAAAACCACAATAGGTAAGATGGGTTTGCTTGAGGTGATCCTTGTTATAACCAACTTATTGGGTAAGCCACAAAGATGACAAATTAATACCAAAGCCTTAATCAAATATAAATTTATGGATAAGGGTAGTATTAATGTCTATTTTAATAAAAAATGGCATATCATCAACATAAAATAGAATTTCATCATTGATCATGTCCTCTTCAAGAAATTCAATAAAGGGATTGGAAGGACACATGGTTTCAATAGTATGAATATTGGTAGGTTTAGGTTCAATAGAAGGTGGTTATTCATATATATAGGATGGATCTTAAATTTCTTGTAATTGTTGCATGAGGAACTTGGGATGATAGGGGGAAGTGCAAACCAACTCCATTAGTGGACTCTTATAAGGCATAGAGTTAAGTTCTTAAAGAAAGTTCCAATGAGATTTTAAAAAATAACCAACACAATTTTTGGGAGGTAAAGTAGATTTTAACGGAATAGAAGTGGTTGGAGGTTTTAAAGTAGGAAGTTGTTATTTAGGAGCTTCTGAAGCTAGATTAGTGGTGGTAGTATCTTTGAGAAGTTGTTCTTGTAAAGATGGCTTCTTAGGTTTTGTAAAAGGATCTTTGTGGGCCAGTTTGTGATGATAATTGACCTTAACAGTGTTAACATATTGAGAATCGGTATAATATTGGTCATAATAAGTGTCAATGGTAGAAACATCCTTAGTATTTTGTTGATTATTATTTTAGAATTTTTTTTTGGCTATTTGAGGTAGATGATTTGAAAACCTATCATTTTTGAAAATTAGCTCTTGATGATGAAGGTTGATCATGGCTTCATGATTAAATGAATCACTAAGCATATAGGAGACAAAAAATTTATTGTGCCCTCTACAAGATTCATGGGAGTGACCAATGTCAACATGGAACCAACAAAATTGATTGGGGTCATATAACTCAGGAGGATTGTTAGAATAGGTAAAAGGTTTAGAGGGTGATAAAAATTATTTCATTTATTGCACCAAAAGTGGTGTGTGAGAAGATGAAGAAATTTTAGCTTTGGTAACTCTTGGTTTAGTTTGTAGAGTATTACCAGTGATACCATTAGTAGATGTTTGAAAAGATCCTTTAAGAAGTTTAGGATTAGGTTGAAATTGCTTCATGAGAAAGTCTTGACATTTAGCTTGATCAACAACTTCATAAGGGTTTGGGGAGTAGAAGTTTGAACCTTATATTAAATAGGAGTCAAAGCAATTGTAAAGAGTTTGAACAAATTATCATCAGTCATGTTATGGTTAAATTTATGGGCCAATGATTTTTATCTTTTTATAAAGTCATGATTTGATTCAATGGGAGATATCTTAGCATTGATGAAGTGGCTAAGATAATTTTTGAGAAGATATTTGTGTTGAAACTCTTTAACTAAAATATTGACCAAATCTTCAAGTTTTTAAATAGACTGTTGGGAAGTTGGTTGTACCATTCTAACACATCACCAATAAAGGTTTTGAATAAGAATTTAGGTGATGAAATTATTAGTTTGGATCCACTCTTTATAAAGATTTCTAAAGGCTTTGAAAAATGAGGCATGGTGTATAGTCCCATCATACATGATAGTTGGATACAATAAAGGCATCTAAAGGACAATTTTAATATTTTGAAGCATTTTTTACTCATTATGGGTTGAGGAATAACATTGCTTGAGGCATCTCAAAGAGGTGGAGGAATATAATTGAGATTAGCTTGATAATGGATAGTAAAAGGTTGATTAGCTATATTAATCAAATGATTTTGGAGTTTCATTATTTGAGAGGTGTTAGAGGTTTGAATTATGTTCATTTGATGTATGAATTATGCAACAAGTTGAGTTGTATCAATAGGTTGGTTAGTGTTGTTAGGATCATTACCCAAATTGGTAGTAGGGGAGGGTTATTATAAGATGGATTATTAGTGAGATTATTGATTAAACTTGAATCAATTTATACCTTGTTAGTTTGAAGGTTTTAAATATATTAAGTGTCTTGATAGGTATAGAAAGGGTCAGACCCATAAATTTCATCTTGAGGTGTGATTTGCACCATGTGACAAGCCACATATGAAGGAGGGGAAGAGGTACCCCAAGAATGATGGTGCTCTTAAGAGGAAAAGAGAGGGAGGAATGAATATCTCATATAGTATCTATGAGAGGATCCTCCTTGAACAAGTTAGTAGATAATTATAAATACATGAAATACATTATGAAATTAGAAATATATTAATTCAAATAATCAAAACTGAATGACAATGATTGAATTATAGAATCACTGGCCTCTTTGAGGAGGAAACCTCCTTTGAGAAAGCTCAATACAATAAATTTGTGGATGTATTCATTGGCCTCAATAATTACTTATATACTAAGTCTAATCTAAGCAACTACTACTTATGAATATGGGATTAAAAAAAATGCTCATGGGATAACTTACAAAGCATATGCATCCATAAGAACTATTATAATAATAAAGTAAAGTGAATGGGTAACACAGGTTCTTAACCTCACCTCCCTTTTAGAAAAAGCTTTGTATTCAAAGCTTTAGATGTGGGAATTGGTACTGAATCTAAAATAGTGGTTCCCATGTGGCATCCTTTGGTTGCATTCCATACTACTGAATTAAAACCTCTATGATGAAGTAGGAGTGAATTTGGCATGTGCACCCTTCATTAACATACAACCACCATATGTTGAATTGACTTTTTCATTCCCTTCCAAAAGAATTTAATTCATGCATACTCATAATTTTTGAGAAACCCTAAGTTTCCTATGGATGGATAAGCATGGAGTTCATAGAATACAACCTAGTAAAGATTTATGTTTTGGGGAAGTACCAGATGACACTTGTATCATAGAGAAACACCATCCCAATAATAATATAATAAAATAGTGGGGTTAGTGGACAAATATTGAATGATTTGAGATAATTAGGAGTCATTGACATACCCATATTATAAAACATCCAACCAATATGGAATATGCATAGAAATAGCTGAAAGGGAAGCTTGGTCCGCAAATATGTGAGATAGAGCATCAGCCACAAAATTGTCCTTACCCTTCTTATAAGTGACCTGATAGTCATAAACCATGAGTTTGATAACCCATTTCTATTGTGATGGTGTAGAGCCCCATTGTTCCAAGAAATATTTTAGACTCTGATGATCAATTTTGATGCAAAAATGATTCCCTAGTAGGTATGGCCACCATTTTTGTACTGCATGCAAAATGGCCATCATTTACTTCTCATAAGTAGAGAGTGATAAATTATTGCTAAAAAGTGCTTTGATGGTGAATGAAATTGGGAATCATTATTGGAGGAGAATAACACCAAGTCCATTTCTAAAAGCATCACTCTCGATAGGGCTAGAATAGGTGTAGTATACATATCTTGTTTTATTTATTTAAATGCACACTCAACAACTTATGTCCATGTAAAAGCATATTTAAAAAAAAAATATATTAGTAGAGATAAAATCTTCCCATAATCCTTGAAAAACTTATAATAGTATCCAGTTAGCCCCAAAAAACCATAGAGGCTCTTGAGTGTCTAAGGTTGAGGTCAATTTGCCATAGAAGTTATTTTTTTAGGATCTACATTAACCCCTCAGGATAAAAAATATGCCCAATATACTCCAATTAATCTTGGCCAAAAGTGCATTTGGACTATTTTTCATAAAGATGATGGTCAGAGATAATTTGTAGTATAAGCTCTAGATGATGGAGATGCTCAGACCATGTTTTACTATAGATGATGATTTCATCAAAGAAGACCAAAATGAATTTCCACAATTAGGGCTAGAATATTTTATTCATCAATGCCTGGAATGTTAAAGGAGTATTAGTGAGGCTAAAGGGCATGACCAAAAACTCATAGTGGCCATCATGTGTGCAAAAATCTATCTTAGGGATATCATCCTCATGAAGTTGAATTTGGTGATATCTAGAGCAAAGATCTAAGTTGGAGAAAAAATGAGTGCCATGAACTTCATAAAAAAACTCATCAATAATAGGGATAGGGAACCTATCCTTGATTATGATGTGATTAAGTGCATGGAAGTCAATACAAAGGTGTCATGACCCATCTTGTTTCTAATAAGGAAAACTAGGGAAAAATATGGGTGGGTACTAGGGTGAATAATGCCTTGATTTAGTAAGTGTCAAATGAGCATCTCAATCTTAGTATTTTAATAAAATGGGTTGTGGTAGGGCTTGATGTTAGGAAGAATGCTTCCAAAAAGGATTTGAATATGGTGGTGCTTTGGTAGTGAAGGTAGAAATTCCATTGGTTCAAAAATACATGTGCATACTTATGTAGAATGGTTTGTAGATCGGAAAGAGGAGTGGAGACCATTGATGGTTGCATTTGAATGGAATAGAGCTAGGAAATGATGCAATGTGAATTCTTCTTAAGAATATTTTCCATACGATGTGAATTGATGATGTTGAGGGACCTCAATTGTAATCCTTTTAATGTGTGTTTTTTCCCATTGTCTAAAAATTACATCCAAAGTTTAGAAAAATACCATAAGATGGTTCCAAGTGTGCATAACCATTGGGATCCCAAAATAACATCACATTCACCTAAGGGTAAGGAAAACATGCCAGAGCACAAGTTATAATGTCTAATAGAGATACACACATTACGACACTTCCCTTTATAAGGTAATGTGCCCCTATTAGCATCAATGAATTCAAAGTTGGAGCAAAGATAGATAAAATAATTAACCTATTTAGAGATTTGAGGCTAAATGAAGTTATGAGTGCTACTGGAATCAATGAGTATTGTGACATGGAACTTCTTTAAGTAACCCTTTACTCACATGGTTTTTGAGGTGGTAAATCTTGTTAAGGAATGAAGAGAGATATGTGGTTGGTCTTCCTAAGAAGCAAGGTTCCATAATCAGTTGAGCTTCTTTTAGATCATTTTTTGTATCTTGAATATCTTTACAATATTTAATTTTGGGTAGAGAGTCCAAATCCAATAGGTAGAGATTTTGCTCAACACATTCATATCCCTGAGTGAATTTGTTATCACAATTATAACATAGTCCTTTTTATCTAAGGGCTCACATCTTTTCTTTAATCAAATGCTTGATAGAAGTGGTTTAAGGGGATGGAATTATTTTATATCATTATGGAGTTGGATTTTTTAATGAAGAAAAATTGGATTTGAATCACTGTTGAGCTGTGATCTTATCTTCTACTAATTTAGCCAACCCTAAGGCTTCCATAATCATGTTGGGCCATAAAATTTTGACCTCAGATTGAATTACATCCTTCAGTCTAATGACAAAGTAACTAATATAGAATTCATCAAACAATCCCTCTATGTGATTGGATAGTTTTTCAAATTCTATTTGATATTATCTCATGGTTCCTATTTGGCAAAATTTAGTGAGTACTCCCTTAAAGTTATCAAAATCACTAAGGCCAAACCAGTGAAAAATGAGGGTGCAAAAATTGGTCCATATTGGCTTATCATGAGCCTTGGCATACCAATGATACCATTAAAGGGCTTCAGGTTTTAAGTGAAAGGATGGAAGAGAAACCTTGTTGACATCAAAACTAGTATGTAGACTCAAATATTGTTTTGCCTAATGGATCTATCTAGTCAGATCTACACCATGGAATTGAGGAAAATCAAGCTTCTGCCCATGAAAATTATTGGAAGAAGAAAATTGGTGTTGAAAGAGGACTCAAGATGTCATCTATTATTCAAGGTGGTATGTTGAAGACTAAGGCCGAGAATTTTTTCATCAAGATCTTTGATGTGTATCTTGAGGGTGGTAAATTTATCCTCCATATTTTTTTCTCCTGTTTGGTTTACTACAATGACCCAAATAAGATTTATTTTTTGAAATGGGTAGGAAAACTAGAGTTAATACATGTTTAGTAAGGGAAATTTTTGATTTGGGTGAAATAAGAAGGGGTAAAGGTACTTTTACTAATTTTTTTGCATAGTGGGGGTATGATTGATGAAGGGAAGGGAAATTTTAGGAGTGAAAATGGAAAAACTAGAAAATTTATCAAAGAGGGACAAAGGAGTAGAAAAGGGAGATGAACACTTTAGAAATTTTTTGAGGCAAATGGATAAAAATAGAAGTTATGGCAAAACCTAAAAAAAAAAATTGAGATTTGTGGGAATCAGGAGTGAAATTGACATATGAGACCTCAAGGAAGAAAATGTGGAGAATCAAATTTTATACGTCTAAATAAAGTTCTAAGATCAATGGGGATACATATGGAGATTTTGTGGAGTCTATGGTTTTTTTGGTGGTTTGTAGTTTTTATTTTCTATTCAATGTCTAGTTACAAATCCTTTGAGAGTCTTCTGCTACTCTACTAATAGTTTTTTAATATTTTCTTATTTTTGGTTGCTATCAACTATCTGAATGCAAGTCCTCTAAGAGTCTTCTAATACTCTATTGATGGATTTTTTGATAGTATACTTGGAATATTTTGAAATTTATAGAAGTGGGCCCCAAGTTTTAATGGCTACCTAAAGTTTGAAAGATGTCTCTAGCCACTAATGCTGTCTAAGCGAGTACCGCTCTCTAGAAAAAAATTGGCTATGGATTTACCTCTAAGCACAACTCTTGGTTTTCCTCTAAGGTGGGAACTAATAAATCAGGAAGGGGTCATTACCATTTTTATTGGTAGGTCCTCTCAATCAACCAACTATTTTGGGGTTCCTATGGTACTCCTCATAATGAGTTTTAGGGATTTTACCCAAGCACTTATATAGTTATGTAGATATGTTTTTACCTTGATCCAAATTAGATTGTGTTACAAAAAAATACTTAAATGAACTATGCAACAAAATAAAGTTAAGACTTTTTAAGAAAAATTAGCCTTGGAAAGTGCTCTGATACCATATGAGAGGATCCTTACTGAACAAGTTAGTAGATAATTCCAAATAGATGAAACAAACTATGAAATTAGAAATATATTAAATCAAATAAGTATAACTAAATTATAATAGATGGATTGTATAATCAATGGCCTCTTTGATCGGGAAACCTCCTTTGAGTAAGCTCAATATAATAAGTTTCTGGATGATTTCATCAGCCTCAACACTTATATACTAAGTCTAATCTAAGAAACTACTAATTCCCATGAATGTGGGATAAAATAAAATGCTCATGGGATGAGTTACAAAACATATGCATCCATAGAAACTATTATACTAATAACATAAAGAGAAGGGGTAACATAGATTCCTAACAATCTAAATGGATTATAAATATTTAAGAAGATTCTAATAAGGGACTTCATGATGACTTGATAAAAATGAAAAAAATACTAAGAAAGAGAAATATATAACTCAGTCAGATAAACAAGAATGGTAGAAAGAGCACAAAGTTGATAGGGTTGACCTAGTACATAAAATAAGGTCTAAAAGCTGAGAAAATAGGGATATAAGGTTGAGTAGGTCAACCTAGTTTTGTAACCTAGGCAATAAATAGGCAAAAAATATATAGATTTGATAGGGTCAACCTAGTTATGTATTTGGGAAGAAGAAAAGAGTACTGTGTCGATAGGGTTGACCTAGTATTATAGGTAGGGGAAATAAATAATCTATAAGAGACCATGTTGAGAAAAATTGCAGTGTACTAAGACAAAAAATTTCAAGTACTTATGAAAGAAAGAAGTGAAAAGAAACACACAATTAGTTAGGTCAATGAGGATGATCCAATTGAGGTACACAATAAAAAACCTTGCACCAATGTTGGCTAATGTAAGTTTTTACAATACAATAAATAATTGAGCAAATAAAAAATAATCAAATTGGAAAGTAAATTCTAACTAAGTGGTTATACTGAATGTTGTTAGATTATGAGAGTATAATTTTAAACATGATAGGAAGTTGGTTGAAAGTAAGTAACTAGAAAATAATCTAAGGATGGTTTCAATATGTTTAGGTTGAAAGTGATTTGTATTGGTAATGGTATTAGCTTAGTATTGGGGCCTAACCCCTCACTTCACACACCAAATCAATAAGGATATCAGGGGATTTTATAATATATACCATTAACTACGTGTTTATAATTGGCCAGAAAACCAAGTCAACTTCTCCCTTCATGATGAAATCCAAGTAGGTAGGCCTTAGGTAGACAATTATTAAAATGTATTTTAAGATTTTATGATTTGGTAGTGTGTGCATAAAAGATAAAAATAGTGTAACTAAATGGTATATTGAAAAACCACCTAATTAGATTATGTGATATATTCTAAACATAAAAGAAATAAGAAATGAAAGTGTGAGCTAATTATTAGCATATAAGTGTTAATTCCCACTTTAAAACATAATAAAATATTGTTTCAAATGATAGTGTATGTAAAAATTATATAATAGTGTTGATAGTGTCACTACTATACTACAGAAGAAAGGGTCTAAAAAAAATAACTACATCGATAATATTGACCTAGTTTTCTAGATAGAAAATATAATATAAAACTATGTCGACAGGGTTGACCTAGTTGACTGTGTAGGGGTAGTTTTAAAGACTACAAACTATGAAAAATAGAATTGTAATGAATAAGATAAATGATAGAGAAGGAGAGAAAAGAACCTTGGTGGGTTAGAGGATGCAAAGGAACATGAGATTGCTATTGAAGCACCCTATTTTATACTTACAAATTCTACCAACTAAGTCAACTGGGTCGACCTAGTTCTATAGTTCCCTATTTGTTGAAAACTTATAAAATGTACTATGTCAATATGGTTAACTTAGTATGTTTTTTGGTAGTCTATAAATTTATAGAGTTGACAAGTTTGACATAGTAGCCTAATTTATAAGTCTAAAAGTGTATTGTGTCAACAAATTTAACCTAGTAGCTTGATTTGGAAGTCTGAAAGTGTACTATGTTGATAGAGTCATCCTAGTATCATGTACATGATGAAACACATATAAAAATAGAATAGATTTATATTGATGTGACTGTGTGTTAAACTTGCACATAGAATTTAGATTTATATTGATACTACCAACCCAATATCAATAATATAGAGAAATAAAATGATAGAATAATGAAAAATGTGAAAGAAAACTTGCAAGGGTTAGATTCATGTCAGGTTCACCAGAATGTATGTAATCAAAAATGTATCATGTCTATAAATCAATCCTAAATTCAAGAAGATAGATCATACCATACACTTCTAGTTTGGGACACATTACATAATTGAAACATAACTAATATGGGGATTTACTAGACCCGATTAGGGGATCTCTTATCACAATACACAATGCTAGGAAGGGTTCCAAATCCTCCAGTCAAGAACAATCATGAAATAACCCTAAGAGAGTACTATGTTTTTATATATCTCACTAAAATAATAAGTAAAGTAAAACCTAATCTAGTGCTCACCAAATCTTGTGGCACAATATGGGGGTTAGTAACTAAACAAACATGCATAGGAGAATCTGAATTAAGCTATAAATGAGTAAGAACCTAATACATGGAAAGAGAAGAGTAATAGTATTCAAAGGTAATAAATATGCTACTTTTATCTACTAAAGAGAGGATTAAAGTTAGAGAATACTTAATTGAAAGATGAACCCATCAAGATTCAATCTCTCTATTGGCTAAAGGGGTTTTACAATAAATTGTTGTGGTTTTATAAGGATCACTAAGAAAGGCCAAATCATCCAAGACTTATCCATAAGACTAGATTTTCCAAGTAAAAACCCTAATCTAAGACTCCTCAAGTAGAATCATGGAAGATAAAATTATAAATAAGTGCAAGTGAATAATAACTCTTGTTCATTATGTAAATATTGATAAAATGGTCTTGTATAAATAGGTAGATTTAACCCTAATCCCTTTTGAAAATTTTGGCTGACAGGGTCAACCCAGTCAACCTAGTATAATTAAAGACACAAATTCACTAGGTCATGGGCTAAGTCATCCAAGAGATGACCTAAGCCCTAAATGAATTTCACCTAGAATTGTATAGGGTTGACCTAGCTGACCTAGTATAACTAACTATCAAAAGTGGTAAAGGTAAGGAAAAGAAGGATGGAAAGTGGGAAAAGACTAAAGGAGTATGAAAAAAGAGCACTAATAGCTTAGGGAATGGGTTTTTAGAGTTTTTTGGATTGGAAATAAGTGGAAAGAAGGGAAAATAATACTACAAATCACCAATGGTCTACCCACCCCTTTCCTAATGTACCCTTTAGGGTGTGCACTCAGAGAGATTGAGTCTCAATGAGTTCATGCAAGATGTAAAGCATAAATATTTGTTAAAAGTTGAAAATATTATGTGTATACACATTTAACCTAAAACCTAAGACTCCATGTTTCCAAAAGTCTCTTCATCCCAAATCCAACATTTCTAAAAGATCAGTGAAAAAGGAATTTGGTAATAAGCACTTCATCAAGCCATCTTTTTGGCCACATCCAAACCCATATCAAATTTATTATCAAAATAAGATATCCACTTTATTTTGGGATTAAAATAAGTATCATCATTAACATCAACATCCACTTTGGTCCCAATAATAATTTTATCAATAGACAAATTTTTAAATGATAATGATAATGTTATAGGTAAGGAAGAAGCCTCATCCAAAATTAACATAAATCCTCTTAATAACATCAAAGTAGTCTATTCCATTTCCATCAATACTATTCTTACTTTTCCTATTAATATTAAACTACCTACACATGTCAAATTGATTATACAAAAAAAACCTCGTTGGACTTATCCCATGGAAACATCTCAATCATAACATCTATAAAAATACATGAAAACATCTTATTTGGAGAAATGCTACATCACTAGCTATTGCCTAAAGCTCCAAAAATTAATCCAAATACACCAATCGATGAAAAAATTGGGTCCTTATTATTAAATGATAATAACATCACAAAAAATGAAAACATTAAGTCAATTAGGAGAGAAATGCCATGGAATGATCTCTGAGTTACAATTTGAGAAAGAATATTAACTCCCATGTTGCATAGTTATTATGCCAAACTAGTAGAATGACATTATAATGAATTAGATCATGATTTCAAGATTAATTTCAAGGCACATCATAATGATTTTAAATATTCTAGATTTCCAAGGAATTAAGGATTATCAATACATATTTATCATATTTTGAATTTTTTAGTGTTTGGTGGTTAGTCAATAGTGGTTGGGAAAGAGATATTGGGTTTTATAAGTATAAAGAGCTTATTAATCCCTAGTGTTTGATACTCTTTAAAAAAATCACTTTTAGTACTTATATAAAAGGGCATCCAGATTCTGTGATGGTTAGAAGAACTATTAGAAGGTTTTTAGAGTTCAATTTCACTATCAAATATATCAATGTAGGTCTCTTTGATAATTGCATTTTTCTAAAAATAAAATAAAATGACCATAGAACATTGTCAAAGAAACTTATATCTAGACATATTCATTCAACAAGAATTACCAAATAGATAATACCTCTTTGGAGGATTTGCTAATAAATCTTGGTGGGATTAACAACCTCATCCTAGTCAAGTACTATTTATAGTCAATAACAAAGCTGAAATAGAAATTGATGAGGAAATCCAATTAGAACAATAAAGGTTATCTAAATTTGGCATGGGATGAAAAGATAGAACACATGAAGCTTATGCATCTTGTGACTTTTCATTAGGTACTAATTACAATAAAGTAAAAAAATATCATAAAATCATAAAAAGACCAAAAAATAAAATACGATGTTATTTACAAATCCCTTGGCACTTGGGGGCAATTTGTTTACACTTGTATTGTCTTCATAATATTGCATTATACCATCATGTATATTTTTGTCTTGTATATTAGATGTTATGTTTAGTGATTATTTAGTTGTTAGTTCACATAACAAAAACATTTCAAATTGTAGCCTATTATATCATTTCACTTTTTCATACCACCCTATCATATCATGAAAAATGTTATTGAGATTAGTATTACATTGGTTCTTTCCTTAATTATTATGAGAAATTAAATCTTTTACATTACATTTTATTTTCTAGATTTAGAAAATACTAGCCCACATCTTTATCTAGAATATTGTTCATGATGGAGTCTCCTCTTATAGTTATACTCAAATAAACAACTTTAAGCAAGCTATAACAAGAAACAGTATAATTTTACTTGCCTATCTTGGTCTTCGATGATAGGCCATTGCATCTTACTAGTCATATGGGGCCAATATTAGGGGTATAATTCTCTCATATAACATAACATACTTATTCAAAACTTATCAAAATACAAATCAATATCTCTCACCCTTCAATGATATTAGATGTTGAGCCTTCACATCTTCTTTGTTTTGTAGGATTAACATTGAAGAGAGATACCCTTACTTGCCTATACATAGTCTTTGGTGATAAGCTCATATGCCTGCCTAGTCACATGAGACTACATATAGGGGGTCATAAAGCAAATGCCATCAAAGGATGATAAAATAAATATTGATTCAAATAGATTTATTACATATCTATTCTATAAAGGGTAAAATTTATCATATTAACCAATTCTGTCAAGGTTAGATCTCTTTAGACACATCCAACACAACTCATATTTTATGAGTTTGGTAAGATGTACACTTTCATCCTTGTCTCATAAGGACTAAGTCACTCTTCTTTGATACTCACAATTTTAATTTTCATCTTCATCATTTATCAGTTACCATACCCCTTTCTTCCATTACTTGGCTACAACATGAAAGTTCTATGTTATGTACAAAAAATAATTAATCATCACATACAAAATAATTGATCTAGTGTATATTAAAAGTTTCATATGTATCCATAGTGTTACCTCATGAAAACCAGGCTTTTGGAACCATGTGTAAACCATTGTCTATAACTACCCTAGTTACTTGAGGGTACCACTTTTTAGCCATCCATTGCATATTCCCAAAGTTCATCAATTTGTTAGTTGTTAATCATTTATCCTATAACATGCTATAGTTTAGGGTTGTTCTTCCTATGTGTGAACCTACATTCTTTCTCATAATACTAGAAAAACATGTGCTATATCCTATATTTCAAAAGATAAGAAAAAAACCCACACACACTAAAAAAACACAAAAACATTCTAGAAACATCTACCATGTTTAACTATCTTCCCCATCATTCACAAATTCTTGGGTGGGTCACTCATGCATCCTTTTCATCCAAACATTCAAAAATTCATCATCAATCATCCACTTTCTCATCACTTTATGTATTAGGATAACTACATCTGGCTTGATATCCCCACATAGACTTTGTCTAAGGTGGATTATGTAGGTAATGCTTAGAGACACAAGGTCTCTAGTGTCAGCTCGGCACCACCTTCCACATTATCCATTTCCCCAACATGGATTAAGTACTCCTTTAACTTCTCCTTCAATTATTTGTTTCAAGTCCTTGTTCTTGGCTACAATTTCTTGATCCTTATTTAGGTTATCATTATTTACAAATTTTTAATTTTTTCACTTTTTATACTTTCTATTAATTTTCAGTTATTGCATTGTTTGTTTTCTATCCCTAACCATTCACTTGGTTATTTTTATCCATTGATTTATCCTTAGCCATTAAGATGGTTATTTAAATTCATTTTTATATCTATCCATTCCAATGGTTATTTTATTTTCTTTTATCAAGTATGTTCAATTTTTGAGTTACTCTTTGTGTGTCATTCTTGTTCCCAAATCTTGAAAATATAAAAAATATCATTTTGTTAAAATAATTTATATTAAATTTATTTGAATTAATCTTTTGTGTGTTTTAATCACTTATCTTTATTTTTTACATCTTTCATTATTGTTTTTTGTGTGTTTACAAATATTATTTTATGAAATGCATATATATTATGGTTATGACTATATCATGACGTACTTTAATAAAACACAATTTATTATTTATTTTTTTCAAATGCTTAAAACATTAACATTCATCATGATTATTCAATATTATTGGTGGTAATGTGTTTTATGCTATATTAAAAATTAGGTTACTCAAAGCTCAAAATACAATTGGAAATCTAATGCAAAGAACTAAAACATAAAAAATGGAACTATATCACATTCTACACCTATACACATCATCCAATCAATACATTGGTCATACATTCATAATAAATATGCTAAAATAATTAAAACATGCTCACATAAATAAAAATAGAATAAATATAACCATTGCTACCATATATCCATACATTTTTCAAACATGTATAAAATCTATGTAAACCAAGAAATAGTCTGTCAATGTCCAAACCATAGTACAAAGTATCATAAAATCATCATGAATATATATCAAATGTGTTTATATTAAATGTACATCCAAAAATATGTATACAAAAATGAATCCATCTATCAAAATATCCCTTGTATCTATGTCTCATCCTATCCCTCAGATATAGTATCTAGTCTTGATAATAGTTCTCCATGTCATGGTGTGCCTCATGGAGGACCCATCACATGCTATACCTATCCCACTCATCTCTCTGACTCTATTGGCTAAACATATCTAGTAGATGATAACCATATCACAGAGTACTCTCTAAAAGATGGTTCCCTCTAGTCTCATAGTATAACCCCCTCATATAAGATCCTATAGTATGTGGCCTACTCCATGGCCTATATCACTTTATTCAAAGTATCTATATGACCCTCTCAATTTAATAACACTCTATTGTCTACAATCTCAATCTAAGTTGTGTCCCTCTCCTACTTATAACATTATGTGAGTGTTGTATAATTTGGTGTCTAGGTCCCTATGTCATGTGTAATCAATCTTGTAGTCATAACATCCCCATCCATCCCATATATAATAAACTATAGCTTATTCACCTCATACTATAGTCATTTGATCTCTACATTTTGATCTCTTCTACCATCTACAACACCCTATAACGTGGTCACCTCCCTGAGAAATCCATCTATCTCTCTATCTCAATCCCTACTCCTCTTGGAGTCTATCAATAAATTCATGCTCCTCTCTAGATCTTAGAATGTGTGAATACTAAACCATATCCCCTCTTTTCTTGGGTGTCATGTGATACTCTCATGGTATTATCTTATCTTATGTCATCATCCTCACTCTCCACCTCTACCAATGGAGTATCTCCTCCAGTCCTCTGCTTTGTATCAACATCCATGTCAACCCCTATCTCACACAAAATATCAATATCCTCCACATCTATGATCTACACATCATGTATCTAGATAGCCTCAAAAATACATCCTCTAATTCATGTCCATGTTCATGATCATCCTCTATATTTATTGAAAACCCTCTTGATTTCAGCTCCCAATCCAGCACCTCATGGCTATCTACTAAGGCTATATATTAACCTCTACCTCCATGTCTTTGGTGGAGCATATAACATAATCAATCTCAATGGTCTCTATTAATCCCACCACTTTGTATAACCATATACCACTCCTATATTGATGACATCTCTCTAATCACTCCATATAACTATCTACAACTATGTTTATCTATGATCAACAATGGAAAGATCAATAGTTATACCTCATTGTGGTCTCTCCCTCATAAAACATGAAAACATGTGGTTGAGCTAGTATATATTACCTCACACCAAACTATTTCATCACCATATTTGGGAGATATATATCTATAATACAAGCATGTTTCCCAATGATGTAACAAGGAGTCATCATGTAGTCTATGCAAATATCCTCATGTGGCCATTGAAACACTATCTCCTTGTAAGGTCTCTAGGTGATTTGGTAATCACTTAACTCATCCATCTGCCTCCTTTAAAAATCTAGATCTCCAAAATGTGGTTTACATGCTCCACTAATAACATGCCATCCATATGCCAATGGAACATCATAAGCTCATGTGCTCATATGTATAACATGCCTCTAAATTGTAATGTGATCTCAACACTAAACCTGTAGTCATGTTGATGGCCCAATCTCTACCAAAAATAAATATACAAAGTGATGTAAATCATGGTATAAGTGTTTTAACATGCATGGAACCCATGCAAATCTCTCTCCCATATCCATCATGTATCCACTCACATCTAAAAAGCTAATGGATATAGCCTCCTACTCTTGTCAAGAAGCAACATTCCACTGATAATAGCCATGAGTATGATAGTAAGAGAATCCATTTTTAAATTAGTACAATAATCAACATCAATCTTGACTCTAACAACCAGAATCAAACCATCACCAAAAACCTAGTATAATGTGACATATTATAGACCCTATCCCTAGTAAACATGTCTCTTTCATATCAAGATACCCAAAATCCAATACACATCCTCTAGTGTAATTATCATCTCCCCAGTCAGTAAGTGGAATGTGCTCATCTCAATATGCCATATCTTTACCAATTTTGTCAATAGAGCTCTATCTACTTGAACCTCCAACATCTTTGCAATATAGGATAATCTACTTACCTCTAATATGCCAAAATCCTACTAAGTGAATCTCACAATCCACACCATCATTGCATATATCCACTCCCATGTCATCAACATTGGTAATACCTCCTACAAAATAGAAATGTTAGTATTTCATTAAATCACTTAGTATTACATTCATAATTCCAAATACTCAATCAAAATAGGAAAAATCAATCGCACAAACATTTTTTTATTTTATTCCATTTTATTATTCTTCTTTCATTCTTCAAATCATAAAATCATTGATACATTTGTTTACAAAATCACTATTGATCTTGGCCAGTTCACTTTGACCCCTTTTCATAAATTCATTGCTAGCCTGATCAAAATTGCTTTTATTTTTAATGGTTTCACTACCAGGTTCAATGATTTTACTGCTAATAAAATATCAAAATTGTCATTTTTTCCTCACAAAAATGCTAACCTATTTTGTGATTTCTCTACCATGTTTAGTGAAATCACTATTTGCCCTAGTAAAATAACTAATCACCATTTTTATAACAATGATTTCATTTTTTTAAATTTTAAACCTTAATACATTTTAATAAATAAATTTTTTTCAAAAATAAATTCATTTATTAGAGGTCCATTCCTCTCAGGTCTTTAGAATTTCCTCACTCACTCCACTTGGTGCTCATGGTGTGGAATACAATCCATATTTCCTTAAACATCTCAAAACAAATCTCTCGAATCATAATTCTTAGCTACTAACCTTGGAAATCAATTTGCACAAATATTTTTTTAATCCTCATTCCTTCTACTTATATTCTTATATACTACCAAATATTTTACCCCCATCCCCTCATCTATTTTTCAAAATTTCAAAAACAATAGATCAATTCCCCCTAAATTTGTTTTTCAAAATCTTACAACCATTTATCTGCATCAAATAAACATAATCATTTACAAATTCAATATATTTTATCTATTTTTATATCTATAGTTTATTATTGTTAGGATATATCATTCCCACAACCTCTCAATTGACCCTTACATCATTAACAAAACAATAAGCATGTAATCTCTAAATGGTTAAATCTATTATTTTTCAAATCCAATTCTCTAGTTTCCATCAACTTGGGGCATTATTTTTATGCAACCAACACCTTGGAAATTTGAAATCAATTCTATAATAACTTGATTTATCATTTTTCCACATCTCTTACACCAATTATTCTTTTCACTAATTTTGAGTATTTGTCCATTTTATCACACAAACCCTTGAGGGGGCATCATCACACTCATTTTCATTCATTTGGGGATTTTTTTTCTTTTTTATAATCAAAACTCTACTTCTTATACTATTCTTTAAAATAGTATTGATTCACAACACTATTTCAAATAGGGAAAAATGTATACACCTAAATTTCATTTAGTGTCAAAATGCACTTAAATCTATTAATAATTCTTCTTAAATTAATAAATCACATTTTCTTCCAAATTCAAATAATTGAATAAAGTCAACTTATTCAATTATGCAAACTTAAATCCTTATTTTAAATAATAAAACCTATATTTTACACGTCATAAAAATATATCCCACCTTTTTCTCCCTCATCCCAAACAAATCCATAACTTTCTCAATCTCTTATGACTCATCCCCTGAGTTGTCAAGCAAATTGACTTAGTCCTGCTGACTCAACTAACCAACCCCATGTTTCCTTCAACCATTTGAAATGGTCTTCATCCTCATCAATTATGAATCATTAGCCACCATTGATCATTTATATCATTTATAAAGTCCAAATGATTCTCCACCATTGGATCCTTCTCTAAACATCTATAAATAAACTTGTAAATCTTCATTTTGAAGGATCTCAAGTTTTGAATCCAAAGTGCTAAAAAAATAAATCATAATCAAGAAATAATAGTGATATACACATGTGAATCAAAATAAATCAAGGAAAATTAAAGACTTCCTTTTTTCAACAAAACATTACCTATTCTCTTTTGCATTAAAGGAGTGACAACCATATATTTTAAAAGAGCAAATTGAATGTATATCGCAATGCCAAAAGCCTGTGCATTTAGAGTGTAAAGTTTGCGATTGTTGTTTTCTCTTTTTTTCTTTACCGTAGTTTAAATTTATCTTAGATTATAACTATTTTATTTTATTTTCACATCTAAATTTAGTTCATAGAGTTGTAAACTAATTTGTTAGATTATTAATATTAAGAAATCAATTCTAGAAATTATTTTCTAAGTTATTAAACAATAAGTTTTGAAGAAGGTATATTATAAATAAAAACATTTCTTTCATATAATGGTGAATATGAATAATTATAAAGTTATAAGAAGACCATACTAAATAAATCATTTAAGCATTTCCAAAGTTTATATTTTTAATCTTTTTTATAAAGGAAGAGAAAGGCCCACTCAACCTAAGGGAAAAGGCTAGTTTATATTTATGTTTTCTAGATTATATTTATCTATGTTTTGTTTTCATTTCTAAATATTTATTTTATGTTTTAAGTATAATATAATATGAAAACTAATTAAACCCATAGACTAATGAATGTGTTGTTTCCTTTAATGTAATGTTTGTTTATATTTATTCAATTTCAATTTTGCAAGTGTTTTTTCCATTATGAAAAGTGTGTTTGATTTATGAAATTTAAATTTCTAAAAGTGTGGTTTAATTTTAAAATTTCAATTCATACAATTTAATTTTTAAGAAAACAACTATTACATAAATGTATTTTTTTCTAATGCATATAGACTTTTGACACCACCCATGGATCAATATAAATTAACTGAATAAATCTAAATAAATGAACAAGATTTATGGCACTAATAATTTTTAGAACCATTTCCATAGACATTAGTGTTATTAGGAATTATCAAAATTAGTTTTTTGTGATAAATTCATAGTCAAATTTCATTACCTTTGCTCTACTCACATAAAAAAATAAATTTGTTTGATTTAATTTATTTTCTAGCAGCTATGTGATTTGAATTTTTAATAAGGTATGTTTTTATTTTTAGTAATTAAATTATATATTTAAATTTCAAGCAATCAAATTAGGAAATTCAAGTTTTTATATTTTATATTAAAAATGTATGCTTTTATTTCCAACAAATGTGTGATTTAAATTTATTGCAATTAGGATAAAATTAAAATTTATCAATTTTTTTTAACTCTTATGAGAATTCAAAGAATAAGAGACCCAATAAAAAATATTTTTTAGATACTAGTTTTTCTTTCATAATATATTTAATAAATAGTTCTTTGAGATTTTTCCTCCTCTTCTTCTTTTTCATTTCCCTTCTCCTATCTTATAGTAGAATCTCCAATAAAATTTTAAAAAGAATTTCCTTTATTCATAGTTGGAGTTAGTGAAATGTGATATATATTATTATATAGAATGGTTCTTATTAAAAAAAAAAACTAACCTTGTGTAGGTAAAATTAATGGATGATAAACTTTATAAGTGAGATCTAGACATAAAGGATGATGTAGGATGGATGAGGGATGCCAATTTGATTATTGTATCCTAGGAGATTGTAGCCTCAAATCTAAGATCCAAGAACTAAAATAAAGGAAAATTATGCCTATAATAACTACAATTGTAAAAATTCAAGAATACAAATATATAAAGGCAAATTCTTATGTTAGAACAATAAATGAGGATACAGGGAGTTTTAATAAATAAATATTTACACCTTTAGTTGTTGATAGTCAATTTGTAATTATTCATACACATGTTGATGAAACTCAACTTAGTTTTAATATTTTTAATCCTTAAGGGAAAAATAAAAACATGGATCCCCTTTTGGGGCAACCTATCTTAGGGTTTCTAGGATACTGCACATGCCAACAAAACCAAAAATGCTTCTTTAGGATAAAACTTGCATAAATTAAAAATTATGAGGTTTCAAGTTTTGAAACTTGTACATAAAAAAGGGGATGGAAATTTTAGGGGGTTCATTTTTAGATTAAAATCCCTTAATACCACCAAATAACTAAAATAATAGAAATAAAATAGGTTGATTAAGTTGTAAAAGATGTATAAAGCATCTCTAAGGAAAAAGGGGTCAAATCTGGAAAATTATGTTGATACAAGCCTCAAAAATTAAATATTACATAATGAAACAAAAAATTATGGTGGTATATTTTTGGGGTCATATCACTTCTTAGTCATCATCTCACTTGAATGATTTGTACAAACTCATAACTAGATTAATTAAAGTTTCAAGTTTTTAAAGAAAAGTTGCAGGTTAAAAATTAATAACAAAGTTTGATTTTTTTTAATATAATATAAAAATTGTTTTTAAAATAAATAAATTATTGGTAGTTATTTATACTAACTATTTAATATATAGATAAATAATTATCATCTTAATAACCGCTTAACTTATTAGCCACTTGACATAATATTTGTTGTTGTATGATTGCACAACCAGTCACAAGGGTAGTTTACTAATTGCATAGATATTTAGCCACTATAAATTTATCAACCCCTTAAGGGATATTCCATCCACTACATGGTCATATGGGTGACCTCAAACCAACCTACCATATACCCTACAAAAAGGGTACAACTCCCTTCCAAAGGACCTATGTGTTTAGGAAAGTGCCATATAGAGGATTAAATTTAAAAAAAATCATAACTAAATAAAAGAGGATCAAAAATTTACAAAACTAGTGGTGTTGGGTCTAATTTTTTACTAGAATTATTAATAATATATTTTTGGTACCTGATTTCCTCATTTTACATGCTTATAATTTACATGAAGTTGGGTTAATTATCAAAGGAGGTATAAGAAGATTTAGTGTTAAAACTTTGAAAATACATATAAATTCAATAGTAGGTCCTAAAATTATATAATAAATCAAATTAATTCCTTGATTATCCCTATTTTATAGAATAACAAAAATTGGGACAAATTTTATTAGTTTAAAGTGCATAAAAAATACATGAATGATTTTAGCCTTCTTTGGCTTCACACAAATCAATGAATTTAATTTTTTTTGGAAAGATAAATTTTATTTTTTAGTAAACTATAAAAATATAGATAAATAGATGTCCAATCCATAATATAAAATTTTATTTAAACCAAAAAATAATCATTCCATAATTTTAATAATTTAATACACTCAATAGGAAGGGTATGCAAGAAACCATTACAAATTTCCTTCATATATATACATATTTTAAATTGAAATAATAAAACTAAAATGGATCTCAAATAACCAGTATATTTCCTTCACAAGTTTATTTAAAAATGTTAAACAAATTTGTGTTCACGTGGACTCTACACTCAACCACAAGGTCAACCAAAGGATGGCTCACTTCTTATACTTTTTCCATCATCAATACACTTCCCTAAGCAATCTTGATACTAATAATCATAGATATGGGAATTATCACATCATGGTTTAAGGTGTACAACTTGATAAAAATTAAGTTTGGATGGTACCTAAGTCTTGGCAAGGAACACTCACTAGAAAACCCATCTAGGAGACTACAAGTTTATCAACACAAATGAGGATTCCATATACAAAACAATCATATAGGTAAATTCAAAAAATATCAAACACCAAATGATAACAAATATCCAAAAACAATTTCCAACTCTAGAAAGGTCAGTTAAAGGATAATAAGAATGTGGGGATGACTCACACTTGTTCTACCATTTTTTTTCCATGGAGGGTAATATTGACTTTAGTCAATGCAAAATAACATGTATTAGGGCATAGGTATTTTTTTTCCACTTTCCACTACCAATATGTACAATGAAACCATGTAAGAGGCCATCGAAAACTAGTTCCACTTGCTACTATCATTATGTAAGAGTGTACAACAATTATGAAAATTTTCACATATTTGATAACATAAATTTTCCATTTTAAATAATTAAAATTCATAAAAAAAAAAATATTTAAGATTTATATTACATATCCAATCCTAAATGGGCATTAAAAAAAACATGGTGACCATTTCCACAACCATGGAACACAAATAAAAAGGAGGGTAAGCTTAATGTCCTTACACCTCTTAAAGGATACAATCAAAGGAAGGGATAAAGATAATTTTTATGAAAATAAAATTAAATCAAATAGGGCATGTAATACTACCTTTGTTACTTCTTGAATTTACTCAAAAACACCACATATAAGCCTTGGGAATTAGTTAAGTTCCTCCTCTAATCTCTTCCTCTAAACTTGTCCTTCTATTTCTCCTTCTCTCCTACATTTTAAATTTTCAAATTTTCAAAATGATCCAAAGTAATCTCAAGATAGGATTTCATTCCTCATATATACTAAAAACTTTTATCTACAAGACAATGGGAATGTGACATGTGTCCCTTCCCATCCCTTGGCTCATGGTCAAAAGTTTTCCTCACCATAACTACACTTACAAGCCCATGTGGAAAATCAATAAAGTCCATAACTCATAAATTAACCCACTTTTCCATGACATAAATTTCACATGGGTTTATTAAAAGTATCTAGGAAGACATGCAACATTGTTATTAGTCCAAAGACATAAAAATCAACACAAAATGTCTAAAAGCCACTTTCTGTCACTCTCTAAAGTTAGATGTTTCATTCCATCCTAGTTTTGAGTCAAAGGTCTCCACATAAGTGGCTTATCAAAAACTTTATAAATGAAATAAAATTTAAATATAATTCCTAAGGTTTATAATGAAAAGTGTGAATAATAGTGAGGGGTGAATAGTCCTAGAGGGTTAAGGAAGTATACACTTATGGTTAGGTTTGAAAATGGTAAAAGGATTCGTTTGGATCATGGTAGCATAAAGTAGACATTTTACCGCTCTATAATTTTTTTGGTCATGCTTGATGTATTCCTAGTTCCTTTGTTACCTCCCTTGTCACCTGCACAACATTTTAGACATAAGATTTCCTACCCTAGATATCCAAATCTATGCAATATAAAAATACAAGTGATCTCAATCCAAAAAATATGCACATTTCATATACAAGAAATCACATATTAATAGTAATAAAATCATAACAATCATATAAAATTATGTATAATCATATATATGGTTAAGAACAATAGCTCTATTAGTATGGAATTAACACACATCATAATGGCAAATGAAAATAACATTAAGTAAAATGAAATCATAATGAATAGAATAATCATCTAATCTAAGCATATAATTATTATTTCATATGAAATAAATAGCATCACATTATATGTAAAATATCTATCTCATACATAAGGCACCAGTAACATCTAATATCTCAATAATACTTAAGGCATGTTTCAAAAGGACTTGTGAAACATCAAATGTCTAAAGGTAAGCACTATGAAAATAGGGTCTTACATATGTGAAATCTCAGATTAAATTTAATATTGAGTAATATTTTATAATTTTATTAAGTACAATTTAAGGGTGGTATTTTATGTCCTCAAATAAATTATTACTATATTTTATTGGTTATGGATCACTTCATCATGCAACCAATAATTTGGGCACTATAGCTTACAAGTTCTTCAAAATTTGATCCCACTGATTAGTTGTTGATTTTATTTTTAGAAATAAATATTTCAATTATTATTGTAGAGTTTTTAAGTTGTCTTAATTATATTGGATGATTTTGTATGTATCTAGTATGGTGTAATTTTAACTCCTCCATCTCTAATAATATGTGTGCACATTATATTTTTACATCAACAACTTCTCATAAAGAATTTAAAAAAATACATACAACCACTTGTGCTTCTTTTCTATCTACATTTTCAAAAGTTGTGATTAATAGAAAAAATATATTCATTATATTTGATCTTTCACTTATTACATATGCTTCATCAAGTCAACATTTTTGTCATCTAATTACTTTATCATATGTTTTATAAAATCATCTATATGGGTAAACCTATGAAAATATGTCATAGTTTTGATCTTATTTGAATAAATCATATTGATTTAATTCATCATTTACTTTGTATTATCTTTAAATTCTATTTTTGGATCCTTAAATATTTCTAGCCAAAATATTTAACGCTCAGTGAGATATTTTTGTGTTTGAATTATGTACTTCAAGTAATATACAACTATACTTATTTGATCTATAGTTAGCTTAAAAATAAAATTAGCCTTCATACAAACTTGTAAGTTGATTTGTCTCAATAAAAGTTACTAACCTCTAATATTCATCCTAATATTTACTCATAATTTCTTTTTCCTTCCTCATTTTTTTTGATTTATCATCTTGAATGAAATATCCAATGAGATCTCTTTTCATTGCCTATATGGATAACTTCATTAAATATAGTGGGATAAGTTAAGGTTTAATTCATATTATGTAAATAAATTTTATCTCTCCATCCTATTTTAGTCAAGTTATTCATATTATCCCTTCATCTTCACAAGTTTATTCATTGTATGTTCAAACTTAGGCAAATACATATGGCTTTCCAAAATATCCTCTATATTCTCCAGGGCTCTTGAAAACCCATCAACAATCTTGGAAATGATTTTTAAATCATAGGACTCACTTCCATCCCTAAATTATTTCCATCTATCTCCATAACATCATATAATTCCCTTATCTCTTACAAAATTTATTCTACATTCTACACTACTAATTATGCATTAATTTTAGCACAACATATGGCATAATACCTCACATCATTACCTTTCACATCACATCATACTTTAACTTCATATATTTTTATTATACTTATTATTATATTTTATCCTCTTTATTTGGCTTAGTGTTAACTCATCCATTTATTATTTGTGCATATAATTCTTTAAATAATGTCTCCTATATGTTTACTTATTTAAGTGCCTATATTTATAATTTTTTTAATTTTGTATGACTTTTTTTCTTATAAAAATTATACCTCTATTTTTGATTGTGCACCAACTATCCTCACATAAGGGCCTTGACCATATGTTGGAAAATGTATATGTAGATTTATATAGAAATATGAAATAGTTTAACTAGGAGGTTGTACTTACACAAATTGTAATTAATTTTATTTTCCAATTATACTTAAATTTCCTTGTGGAGTTTTTCCTCAAATTTTTCTACCAAAAAAACTTATAACTTGGTAGCTCCATAATTTTCTTTAAAATGAAATCCTTATGCCCTTCATATTTGAATTGGACTTGGATTTTCACTTGATTATTACAGTGAGAATAATGTCCTTATGTATAATTGTGACTTATTTTTTGGATTTGTCACCTTATCTTACCATTTTCATATATATAATTTCCTCTTTATTTCATTTTCCATCCTTCTCTACATAAAATCTTCATCAATCACCACTGGTCTTTCCAACAACCTACCTTGTGTTGGTTTCTTTAGTATTAGTCTTGACCTTTTCTTAGGCCTTAACACACATGTGATGTTATATTCAGGTTTACTTACTTTAAAAAATAATGGTGGTTTGGTATATATAATTTAACTATATTAAACCTTATCATAATATAGTTATATTTTCTTTGATCACTTAAATTTTAGTATCATTATGTATCTAGACACATCAAACAACAAAATCACATTGAGATCTACCTTAAGACTTTGAATATCACTTACTATTGATAGTGGGTGTTATATGTAGAGTTTACTTACCACATATGATATCTTTTATCATGTAGGATAATTAGGTTTTAGTGTTTATTTTTGAAAATTTTGGTCTTGGATAGGTTGATGAGGCCATATTTTATCTTTTAGAATATTTTCATGCTTCACATAGCCTTTTTTGGTCATTTTATCTTGTTTTCAAGTTTCCTACCAAAACTAGATATATCATTTTTTGGTATCAGAGTAGGAATTGTTTTTAATTCAAAGGTGACCCAAGGATAAATATTTAATTTATAAGAGTTAATAGTATGTTTTAAGAAATAAAATTGAAATAAAATGAAATAATTGAACTTAGAAAAGCAACCAAAGGTGGTGCTAGTGCAGGTCCATAAAGACAACCAAGAAATGTATTACTAGAGGAGATATAAAACTTGAAATAGCATTTGAAGGAAGTATAAATTACTCAAATAAAAGGTGTTATGATAGGTGATATGAGTTGAGGATATGAATAACCATAATAAGAGGTTTCATAATAATAATAAGAAATAATGGAAGAAAAACTCTTTAAAAAAGTCATAAGAATAGGATCCATGCCCAAGTTAGAGGTTCCAATATATGGAGGTAGTCTAAATGTTGAAAATTTGGTAGATTGGATAGCTATAATAGACAAGTATTTTGAATTTTAAGGAATAAATAAAGATAAAAATGTCAAGTTTGCTTGTACAAGGTTGAAGGAATGTGCATCTCTTTGGTGGGATAATGTCCAAGAGGAAAGAAAGAAAATAAACAAAGAGAAGATCAAGTCATAAAAAAAATGGTAGCTAAAATAAAATTAAAATTCATACTTGTATACTACCAAAAAACTTGTTCAGTAACCTTCAAATTTTGAAGCAAAAACACATGAGTGTAAAGGATTACATTAAATAATTATACAAGCTTACAATCATAGTTGGTCATGTAGAAGAGGATGTTTAGAAAAAATAAAGGTATATAAATGGTTTGAGGTTATATATTTATGATGAAATTAGTTTTTTATCTCTAAGACCAATGGAAGAGTCTTATCAGTTTGCTCTCAAGTCAAATGATAAGTTGGATAGAAAACAAACTCAATAATCTAGAGGAGGAGGTATAAATTATAGAGCTAGAAGATAGTAAGGTGGTAGAAGTTAGTTGTAGGTTTATATTGAATAATAAAGAAAATATCAAGGTCAAGACAATAATACAAGAGGAGAATACTCATACAAATGAAGATGGTTATATATAAGAGGTTGAGGAGAAGGATTTTGAGAGAAATGTTTCAAATATAATAGGTATGTTGGTCATAGGTCATATGGATATACTGAGAATCCAAAAATAATTCATACAAAAATTGAAGGTATAAATCAAGTTGTTCAAGTTGAAGAAGAAAATGTTAGATCACCATCACATGTGGAGAAAACTGAAGTGGGAGAGTCTTTATTGATGAAGAGAGTATTACTAAAGAAAAAATAAATAGGGGAAGGAAACAACCCAAAGGAAGACATTGTTTAATACTATAGGAAAATAAAGAGGTAGGTGTTGTAAAGTTATAAATAATAGTGGTAGTACAAATAACTTGGTTTCTTCATAAATGCTTGAAAAAATGGGATTGAAAATATTAACACATCCTACACCATACAAAGTATCTTGGATATAAAAGTGGCATCAATTACTAGTGAATGAGCAATGTAAGGTTGATTTTCATATTATTAGATATAAAGATGAGGTACTTTGTGACATTCTACCTATGTATGTTTTCCATGTATTATTAGGTAGGCTTTGGTAGTTTGATATAAGTGTTATACATGATGTAGGGAATAACACCTAGACATTAGAGAAGGATGGTAAGAAGCATACATTGACACTATTGAAATATTGTAATGAAGATGAAAATATCACTAAGGTGTTGTTAGTGAGTGGAAAATAATTCTTATAACTAATAAAATAAGAAGAGGTTTAATCCTAATACAATCATTAAAGCTAATAAATTGATTGATTTGCCATTAGAAATTCATAATTTATTAGATGAGTATGTATATATAGTGGTAAATGAGTTTCCTAATGAGTTTACACTAATGAGGAGCATAAGCCATTATATGTATTTAGTTCCAAGAGTTAATTTGTCAAATAAAATAGCTTATATAATGACACTTAATGAGAATGAAGAGATCAAAAGGTAAGTACATGAAATATTAGATAAAAGTAGTCAATCAAAGGATTTTATCATAAAAGGAAATATGAGAGGGAAGTTACCATGTGATAAAATTAGATATATTTTGAAATTATCCAAGAGAAGCATGTTAATGAGGAGAAAATTATTATCTTAAAGGACAACAAGAGAGTGAGCTTCTCATGTGAAGAACCCAAAATTAATTTTAAAAATAGAAAGGATCAATAAAGTTATGAGCATCCCATATACAAAGGAGTTATCATGAAGGAGAGTATATATGTGATAGAGTTAGAGAAATAATATGGAAACTATGAATATTTGAAAATGAATGAAATAAGCATGCAATTAGTGTTGTAAATTTTTGTGAAGGAAACATGGAAGATAGAAGTTGTACAAGCTAGTGTACAAAATAATATGATATTAAAAGATCAACTTTGAAAAAATATAAAATTAGAGATAAGATGAGGATAAGCTAGCATTGTAATGGCTGATATGGATAATTGGAGAAACTATGGTGTTAGTTTAAAATATAAACAACATGTTAGAAGTGGAGAAGAGCTGAAAAAGATTTATTTGAAACATGATGAAGTGGTTGAAGGAGTATCTTTGGGAGATATTGATTACCTTAATGTGTTGTTTTTATGTGTAGATGATATAATGGAGAAGAGGGAAAATATAATAAATAAGAATGGTTCAGTTAAACATGTTCATATGTATGAGAAGTAAAGTGAAGAGATAGAACAAGAAGATAATATTGTTAACTATTGTAATAATAGATAAGTGTCTTTAATAGTTATAGATATGGTTGGCATGGACATATAATTAGTAGAGGAGTGTATTTATATTAACATGGATACAAAAGAGAGTGAGAAAATTATGGTACAATAATGTTCTCAAGAGGACATACAAGAGGGAGTTCATTTGCAATAGCTAGAGGTGGGAGAAAGGACTCTCACAAAGACAAATCAAAGATATTGGAAAGAAGGAGAATTAATAATTTTAACCTATAGAACATATATATTTATATAAGATAATAATACATGTAAAAATATCCTAAAATTTTTGATAAACAAGTCATTGATTGGAAACAACATTGAAGACCTCATGACCAGAATCTCATACATACTTTTTGAACATAGGGAGCCTAATGTAGGAGAACTAGGTTTTAGTTGTTATTTTTTGAAAATGTTAGTATTTTATAGGTTTATTAGGTAATATTTTTATTTTTATAATCATTTCCATGATTCACCTATCTTTGTTTTGATCATGTTAGCTTATTTTCAACTTTCACACCAAAATTAGAAATTTGAATTATTAAACATGTTTAAGGTTTTTTTGAGATTTTATCATATCACAATGCTTGTATTGGTAATTATAATTTATTTATGGGTAAATTAATATATTATAAATGTTTTTAAATATTTATAAAGTATTAATTTATAGCTAAATATGTCAAACTCAATCAAGGTTAATACTTAGGTTGAGTTAAGAAGTTAGATAGTTAAGGAGATTAGAGAAAATAAAAAAGGAGGAGAAAATAAATATAGTTGAGTATTTCATGTATAATAAAATATAAAGAGGATAAAACAATGAGATAATACCAATAACACAAATATTTAGGTGAATATAAGTCTAAAAAAAGAATTTTTGACATTATTGTTGTAACACATTTGGCAGCCATAAACAATGACAGAATGATTTGTTGAATTAAATTATTAAATTAAAAAAATATATCATGCATAATTATATTTATTTTTTTCTTAAAATATTATTAATTTATTTTGAAGAGTTTTTATTCATATTGTAGGTCTGGAGATACAAGTACAAATTTTCTATAGTCAAGAAAAGTATTTTTGACAGTCAAGAAAGTGGTCTTTTATCATGTTTTTAGATTTATCAAAGTTTAAAATTTATTTTAATAATATAATATATATTTTAATAACCATTTAAAATTTAAATATTTCAAAAATATGTTTTAAAACTCAATTTTCACTTGATTTAGTGATCTTGGCTTGTACACAAACAACTAGGGTTTTAATGCACTAAAATCATCATAACTAAAAAAATAACACTTAAAATTGAATTAAATTTTTTTTATATGTGTTTTAGATGTTATTTTAAGTTTATAAAGTTTTCTCAGCAATTTTTTAGGCCTATAGATCAATATATTCAAAAAACTTAGATTGTAGGTCTAAAAAAAGGCTTATTTAGAGCACTAGAGACACTAAAATCATCATAACATGAAAATATCTATAAAAATATAATGATTTTTTTTAGAGATGTGAATTAAGGTAAATTTTATGTTTTAATTTTGGTTTAAATTTTTTAGGACACATACATAGAAATTTACTAAACAAACTCAGTTGATAAGCCTAATTAAAAGGTCCAGAAACCATGTTTTCATCTTTTATTGTAAATTAAAGTTTGGATAAATGTATAAATAAGTATGATGAGTTGAGTTAACATAAAATAAAATTTTAATAATATTTTATATCATAAATAATATTAATTTGGTTAAATTTTTTGGTCAATAAGGTATTAGGCCTAATTATCTCTCATAATCAAGTTGTAAGGTCTGATCTTCCTCAATCTCTATTAATTTTCCCAAATATATGAATCCTTATATATTTTTACTATTTATTATATTATTTTAACTCTAACAATGTGTAGTGTTTCATTAAAAAATAATAATAAAACCCTTATAGCGAATTTCTATCTTTAGTGATATTTTATAATCTTATTTGAATACCCTTTTTATGTGTTCATACCATCCATTCATACTCTCATGGTATTAATATTTCATGTTATTTTTATATGTATTCAATAAATATTTTTATGTGTGAACCATTCTTGATTATTAGTAGAAACCCAAAATTCCATTGAGATAGCCAAATCTTTCTAATCATCGTAAAAATCATAATACCTACCTAGTAAAATACATCCTCGCATGTTCATATATTTGCATGCCATCAACACTTCCTCTATAATATATTTTAATAATTTAATTTTAATCCAAAATTAATAATATAACACACAATATAGATTAATTCCTTTGTAAACAATGATCATTTTACTAGAGTGGTAATTATTGCATTGATTAGTTACACAACAATCTTCTTGACTAGAATTATAAACTAATATGCCTTTATCATTGTGCATGTTATTAGAATACCAAAAAAAAATTCTACATTTTTTAATCTTTTTTTATTCTTAAGAACCCTATTCACACACACACACACACACACACACACACACACACACACACACACACACACACACACACACACACACACACACACACACACACACACACACACACACACACACACACACACACACAATCATTCTTGAGAGTTGATATCATACTTTTCTATGTACGCGATATATTTATCTTGGGTCCTAAAATATTAATTCTTTGATTATGGCTGGACATCAATAAAAAAATCCATTTATCATATATTTAAATAAAATTTTAAACATATCTAAAACTCCTATTTATTTCAAAAAAACATTTATTTTCCCTTGGAATTTATTAGCTTGCAAATCAACCTATATAAAATTTAAGACTCCTTGTCATGGTTGATTTATTCTAAGATGAAATATCCCTAATAACTCATAAATGTATCTCCCTTATACACTTTTTCATAATATGATATTATTGGGCTAAAAATGAAGGTTTAATTTCATCCTCCTATTATTAGTTGGTGGTGGTCATTCTAGCCTTTGCACCATCAGTTTGAATCCTCCTCATTTGAGTTATGTTATATCATAAAATATCCTCCCATAGCATATGTATTTACTATATTTTTATTTCTTCATGTAGTAGGTCCTCACTCCTTCCACATTGGATCCCTAAAAAATACCTTACACTTGTAGCCCAATCCATGACTAAAAAAATCCTTATTTGATTTATCCCATTAGTCTCAAAATTTTTATCATTGATCTTTGTGGATTCCTAGCCTACAACCCATGATATATTTTTTGACATCACCTTCCACCTGCTCTAAAAATGTCACAAAACCATTATTTGATTTATTCCATTAGTATCCAAATTTTTATCATGGATCTTTGTGGTGCCTCACCTACAACCCATGATATATATCTTGAAATAACCTTCCACCTACTCAAAAAAATCACTCACTTCTTTTCTTTTCTTTCACTATAATTTTTATTCAGCCTTAGAGATTATTTTTCTATACTTTATCTCTTCACTTTTTCAATTAAAAAATGACCATTTATAACTAGTTTGCATTCATTTACTCACCCACTCCTTCATTTCATTAAGTGTGTTACATCTCTAGTTTAATGATTATTTTTCCACTCATTTATTTCCTATTTTTTGTGTCCCTAAGTTATGTGTACCAGACTTTGCCTTCCATGCATCATATTTTTTGGACTTAACATGTTCATCCACATAATTATTTGTGTTATTTCACTTCTTATAACCCACAATGTTTAGCTAAAATGTATTTACCAATTATTTTGCATTCACACTAGTGATTCTTCAAGATCTATTATAATTTGCACACTTTCTTGATACTTTATATCAAACCAAATCTCCACTTTCATTATTATTTCACTACACTTATATTTCGACAAGTCATTTTTATACTCAATCCAATTCAATTCACATATCATATTATCATGCCATATTTTCCATCTTTAATTCATGGATTTTATAATATTTTTTTAAAATCTTAGTATAACTCTTTTATTGTATGACTTATAAACCCACATATATAATGGTATTTTATCTCCATTATTACACACTTGGCCTAAAAAAACACATCCAAAATATACTTATATGTTTGGCACAAAAATATGGAGATATTCCTCTCTCAAATAACCTGACTATATTTATAATATAATCCATTCTTAGTAACATAAAGAAAGGAATAATTTTAAAGGAAAGAAACTAGAAAAAATGAAATATATTTATGCTAAAATTTTCTCTTGATAACATAGTTTCCCTATTTATGGTTTCCACACATATGATTTGAAAATGAGTTGGATACCATTATCTATATTATTTCTCTATAATATCTCTCTTGGGTTTCATATTTATGTCACTTTCTCTTATGCATGGATTATGTTGTCCTTACTAGGTGGTTTTATATCAACATGTGTCAATATTTCCCCTTATCTATGTAATGTAACTTATTCAATGAAATTTATATGTGAAGTGTGAATTCTTATCCTTATATTATTATTATTTAATGATACCTTTTATTTTTACACTTCACACTTTGTGTATAAATATCACTTTCTATGTATTCCAATTTATTCAATACCATGAACTCAGGATTTGGTGCACATGATATCATACTTTATTTATATGCACCATTTTTTAATTATTATTTTTTGTGATCCTAATATTTATTTTTTATAGTTTATTCCTTTATTTTATGATATTTATTCATAAGATACTTTGGTGTGCACATGACCCATTGCAACACCATTTTTTCCCTCTTCCTTTTCTCATTCCTTATCTTGTTAATGTATACACATAAATTAATATTTAATATAAAATTATTCACTTATGAGCACCCTTTTTACACACTTTTCTCATGCTTTATTCCATGATATTTTGATCACTTTCATTCATTTTTCACATAGATGACCCATTTTTATAAGTAAACCAATGATATCAAAATGTCCTTATCCACATATTGTTCCATACTCCCAAATAAATAGCTTCTGATTTTATGAAAACAACACAAAATTAAAATAATAACACTCATTGATAGTGAGCAATTCCACTGATTATCCTCCTACCAAATAATAACTAATTTATCAATTTAGAATTCATGCAAAGGGTTGTCCCATAATTTTAGCAAGCCCCATCTAAAGGAATTCCCAAAATATCACTATAAATTCACATTTAAGACCATTTTTCACACAAAAGGATTCCATATTTAAAATCAAAAGAATTATAGAAGCAAAATAAAACCAAATTACCCATTTATACCAAATTTGAATACATAAAACCCTAGTAGCCTTAAGATAAGATATGGGTACACTTTTAATTTCATAACTCATGGTCGAAGTACTTAATCACCATGAAAATTCACCAAAATTTAGAATTTTACACCAATATTTCACACAAACCACCTTATCATGGGATAACTACATGGGGTTTGATCCCTCTTTGTAGTATTGGTATGCAGGCAATAGTCAACATAGCGGGTGTTGAGGTAAAGCACAAATTCATCCTCTAACCTAATTTTACCCCATTATTTTATTTTTCCTATTTTTATATTTAAATAGGGTTATAAGTGAAGGAGAATATATAAAATTATTTTTGTGATGAATCAAAGGCTTCCACATAATCAATAGATCACACAAGTGAAGGAAAACTTGTCATAGAAAACTCAAAATTTTATCACATATAGGATAACTATGCTCCCTTAAAATAACACCACATTATGCCCCTCTATAGATAAAACCCTCCTATATAAATATCCTTAAGAAAAATATTTAGGATATGCAGTCAGTTAGCACAACCACATAATCATTTTAAAATTTATCTTAGTCCTAAATTCTAGTTTCCTAGTTACATTTTATTTCATTAGCACTTTCCCATTTTAGCATAATTATATTTAGTATGTTCCAAATCACTATGTAATTAATTAAATATTTATATAATTATATATTTATGCAATATTTTATCTTATCTAAATAATTAATTTACTTATTTTCCAAATTTTGATAAAACATATTGGTGATACTACTTATTGTCGAACATTGTAAGTCCTATTTTTCTGTAAGGTTTCATTCTAATTCCATCCCTAAGGATTCAAATAAAAAATTTATGTCCTTATTGTGTTGTAGTGTCTACTAAAATTCATATGTTTCTCTCCTCTTATTATCATTTTAGTGTTTGGCAAATTTAAATTAGCTAAGAATTAATTTATTAATTATCCTAACCCTTAATATGATGATATCTGATTTCCCTCTAACCATATTCATGCTATAACTACTTCAATGGGTAAGGTGACTCATCGCATAGTTCCAAAATAAAGTGACCAACATATCCTTCCTCAAACCCATCTACCTCCCACATGCCCTCTAGGCTATCTCTATGCATATTCAATTACAAGTAACTGATGTTTATTCATGTGAATCCCTTAAGGATCAAATCACCATTTTAAGAAATTAAAAATAATAATTGAATAAATAAAATTATTATTTTGTTTCAAACATCACACCATGCCAAAATCAAGTCACATATGTAAATAATCAAGAATTTGATAGTTTTAATCATGTATTTGTATCTTCATCTAGAAATTTTATGCATTAAAAGACTTGATGTCAAAGGGGGAAGTTATAATAGAATAAAAACACAAATAGTGATTCAAAAAATATGAAAAAAAAGAATAAATTTAAAGTGATATTCTGATAGAAATGCTTCAAAATAATTTGATCAAACTACCTTCTATACATCCTTTAAGGAGATAAAAATATAATTTACCGTATCATAGAATGCATGTGAATCATATAAATAGTTGTATTATTTTTAAGAAAAAGATACAACATATAATTTATATTAGTGATCTTATCATTATTACATCAATCAAGAAACCCACTCGCATTTTTTGTGCATCTTCTACAACACAAGTTGAAAAATAACAAGTATGGATACAAAAAGATAATTTAGAGCAAAAATAGTTGAAAATGAAAAAAATATAGCAAGAAAATATTCAAAAGGAAAAAATAAAGAAATAAATATTACAAAAGGCACAATATGAAAAAGATAAATTACAAAAGGAATAATTTTAAAAGGAAACATTATAAAAGTTACAACAATAAAAAGTGGATTTATACTAAAAGATAAGTTATAAAATCAAATTGAAGATAAGGAAAACAAAATTCTAAAAAGAGGTTTTATAACAAAACATTTATCAAAGAAAGATATTACTACAAACACTAATGTTTCAATTGTGGTTTGAAAGGAGGTAATTAAAATACCTTCCTCATATAAAAAAAAACCTTTCACTATCACTACTCACATAGATGGAAATAGATTAACATATGTCAAGATTATGGATTATTAGGAAATAATTTTGTATTATATGACATTTATTGTATCTCTTGGATATAAGATTCAATACTTAGATCAAACTAATTAATCTAAAACATGTATTGGATAAATTAAGTCAACTTTTTTATTTTATTCAAAATAATGTTATATTCATTTTCACATTATTTCTAATTAAAGTTAGAATGTTTTTGGTATTGGTAAGCTACAAACAAGTGTTTAGATCCCTATTACAAAAGGTGCCCAAGGAAACAAAATAGGATAGCAAACATGAATAACAAAAAAACAATAGAAAAATAAAAAACTAACATGAAATCATTAAAAGAACCTAAACCAAAAACAACAACAAAAAGCAACACTATTTGAGCAGAGCATTCCAATCCTCCATGAGGAAACCTAGGAGTTCCTCCTTACTAGTAGACTTTCCATCCTTGTCCATCTTCTCACCTTGAGCATATTACAAGATAACCAATGAAGTATCAGCTTGATGTATTAATTTAGAGAAAATGGTAGCAAGCACCTTCATTTTATTCTCTAGAGAGACTAACCCACTCTTTACATCATCCAAGTCTTTCTAAAATTGGATACAATTGTCATAATTCCTTTCACTAGTAACTTTTTTCCCAAGGGTTTTCAAGATCTTAGTGTCCTCCTCTTTAGTTTCATAAATGTAGTTATTTAAATCCTCAAACAAATTGGTGCCCTCCTATTTAGGAGTCGATTTAACCTCCATGATCTCCATCTCATCCTCTAATTTAGAGGCTAAAGAATAGTCTACAATCTTCAACATTGGGGTTTTAACACTAACCAATCTACAAGACCTTTGAATGCTTAGCCCCCTCACCTTACTCTCCTAGAAATACTTTCCCTTATCCTTCTCAAAATCATCATCCCCTTTCTCCTAAATCTTGATGTGCCCCTTATCCACAACTAGCTTTGTCAGCTTCTTAACACCGGAAGAATTCTTGGCTTTCTTCTTTCCCAACTTCCCAGGTGTAGAGTGTCCACTAGTATTTCTTTTCCTCTTTTTTTCACTTAAATGGGAAGGGATATTATTCAAAACACATAAACCCTCAACCTCCACCTTTCGTGATTGGCCTGGGGACCTAGTCACATCACCCGAAGGGGCCAAATAGAGGGGCCCTATGGAGAAGGGTTATTTTTTTGGGAATCAAATGGGGTCTTAGAGCCTTTCTTCTTATGCAGTCAAGAAATATGACTATCAACAAATAGAGATTTAGGTATATGGGAAGCCCATAAAAGGCCTAGAAAGTATTTCATTAGAGGGCTAATGGCCTTGATTTTATTATGGATACCAAACTTAACACTCAAGGGGATGTTATCATCTGACTCATTATCATTAGCTTCTTCAACAAGGTAGGCTTTAATGGGCTTAAGTGGACATAGGGCCAGGTGGAAATGGTAAAGGTGAAAAAATATGCCTTGATGGAGTGAGACAATAATAGTAGTAGAGTTACTCTCATATTAGTTCTTATCAATCTTCATAAAAGACTCTAGAGATGACAAGAGATAAAATGAGAAATTAACAAGCACTTTATGACAAAAATTATTTAATAAAGCAAAATGATAGTGGTAATAACATTTGAACCTACCCTCTAAGGTAAATTATTTCATGATAAGATAGGAAACTTTTTCCCATGGGTAGATGAGGATATCCCTATCAAAGACACCTTGTAGGCAAACTGACGACTTGCCCTATCTAAAGAATCTCTTCATGACTTTAGGGTCCTAAAATTTAGTTGTTTTTATCCTTTGAACTTCACTTCTCAAACCCATAGCCTCAAATATAGTCCCTTGAATCACTTGAAACTAAATTACACCAACCCAAACTTTACAATCTTCATCCCAAGATGTAGCGAATTGGACCAAAAGATTTTCATCAAAGTCATTAAGGTATTCTAGGAGTGAAGTGATGCCACCCTCATAAAAAATTCTCCATAACATGGCATCAACCTTAAATTATACATAGGACAAGGATTTGGTTTAGAATTTATCTCCACCCATCATTAAATTCCTCACAATTTTGAGGAAAAGATTGCATAGAGAAAACCCCAACACCCAGAGATAATGTAGCTTGATACCGAATTGTCTAGAAATAATGATCTAGATATCATCATTAAACCAACTTGTGAGGCTGTTGAAACACCCAATCTCATCCTTCAAATCATTCTCTTTGATCAAATAATAATTAGAGGTGTAATGAAGCCCATGTAGACTATTAATTGGGAAATGTGTCATCGGGATTTGAAATAGCCTCATGGGCTAGCTAAGAAACTAACACATGATTTTGTTATTGATGTGGCTATTCTCACATATTAAAGGGTATTCATACATCATCTTATCCCTAATGATGAAAACCTATTTATTCCTCTTCTAATGGAAAATATTGATCATGAATCCACTAATTAGAATATATATGAAAATATATTCTAAATAATATCACTTTAAAATAATCATTAGTATGAATAAGGTTGCACCTCCATTTGAAGGTGATCTCTAACATTTATAGGTAGATTATTAAGATTCCTCCAACACCTTAAAGGGAAGAGGTTGATTCCCATATTATCCATAGCATCTACTACTTGCTTACCTTCTCTAAAGATATGCTTAACCTCAAATCCCTCAAAGCCAAATAGGAGGTTATTTATATCATGTATAAATCAAAGTTATAATGTTGTGCTTGGAAGATCATGGTTTAAATAAATTAGAGAAATGATTGATAAAAAAGGGATGTAATTAATTTAATCATGAAGGTAACTCATTTTCATTTCAAAATAGGGAACAAATTTAGAGCAAGAGCAATAAAAAGATAACATTATTTAGCTAATATTTAGGTAAATACATGTAATGGAATATCAGTAGAGGCATTAATTAAAATACAAATTTCACAAAATAAATCATAATGTCAATACCATAGTATGGTCGAGTTCAGTATTCATACACATATATAAAGTATTATCATAATAATGATGATAATGGTTCTTATAATAATGTAGATTAGTATAATTTTGATGATATGGGGTTTATATAGAGGCATCCCCATGACCATATGTTTGGATTATAATAACATAGTTCCATGTAAATATATCCTTTGCCAATCATACCATTATGGTAATAAAAAATCATACAATTAGAACCTATACATGCTTATGTTTAGTTCATTTACATCAATTTATTTAGTACTAGTTATTCAATATTTATTTCTATCTAGTTTCATATCATATATGGTTCACAAGTGGACATGAGTGAATTTAGAGAAATATGTTGCTATTTATATAACTTGTTGTATGGTATTCCACTATCTTATACTCAAAAACTACAAATAGATAAAAGTAACCTATTTAGACATGAACTATCTACATTTTTATCCTATCCCATTGGCCCTATCATAGTGAGTACATGCAATAAGTTCTTAGATCTAACCAAGACACATGCCTCTTAAATATTGCATAACAATTAGTAAACTAAGTAGGGGAAAATTATACATAGCTTCTATCCTTATTTGACTATCCCTTATTATCCATATCTTAGTTGTTTACATATGAAAAAAATCTATTGATATTTTTCACTTACTTTTTACCTAAGTTAATGAATATACTAGTGTTAAAAATGGCCTATGTTGATAAATTACATTTATTCATGAATGATTTTCATATTTGCTTTCTTTCTTCATTTCTTATATCTATTAATTGTTTTGGCTTGCAGGCATTTGAACATGTTCTTATGTGTATCTCATGAGCCTTCATTATATGTATATGTGTATGAGTGACACTTGAAATGTCCACTATATGTGGACCCTTAGCCTTGTCTTGCATGTTTTTTTTCTTTGTGTGTACTCTTTGTATGTGTGAGTCATGACCATGACACTTATTTGATCAATTTTTGCTGCCATGATGGACATATTTCATATTACCAACCTTTTGATTACATAATATATATAATTTATCCTTACCTTAGTAGTTATACTAAGATTTTAGTACTTAGTTATGATCACTTGTTTTCATGCCAAATTTCTAATATCTGTCTTGACATTATCAATATGTATGCCAATTTTTACATGCATCTCACATTATTATTTTGAATTTATTACATACATACATACATATATTATGATGATGACGACATACTCCTTTATGATAACACTACTATTCATATTTACATTGTGTTCATAACATTTCCCACATAAATTTTTATTTTGAGTTAAGTTATTGTGTAGGCTCAATAATTGGCCTCAAAATAGGGGACATTGATTTAGGAGGATCTGAGTCACTAGATCATAATACATATCACCACACTTTTATGTCCAACATTATTCTTAAATTATCAACTATGTTAGTAGGTTATGTGAGTACATGCCAAGTGATTACTTGTATATCCACTTATTTTTACCATATAATAACTATAGTTTTATTAATCTATCCAACAACCCATTAATAACTATGTTGGACCTAAATTTTATATTTACATATTCTAAAGGAAAGGGATGTAGAGGCATGATGGTAAGATATGGAGGAAATTATATAGGTGGTGGAAGATAGAAGGGAGTGGTCAAAAGAAAAACAAGATATACATATACAAGGATAACATGTTCAAAATCTTATAGTTAAGGCAGAACAAACATTAAAATAGGCAAAGTCATAGATTAAATCAATGAGCAAGGATTTGATCAATGCATTATGAACATTATCTTAGTAAAAGAAACAACATAGAAGATAATAATAGTGAAGATAATGTCAAGGAGGAAAGACATGGAAGAGAGGTGTGAAAGAACTTAGCATGGAAGAGTGAGTTATGTTAGATAAGGATATGGAGAACAAGGAGGAACATAAGATGCAAAATTTAGACAAAAGTACAAGATTTGGACAAGGGTACATAAATAAGAGATGGTTACAAAGTAGTTCACATAAGCATTAGAGATTAAACAAGTGTGAATCTATAACCATTTTATAATAAGGTAAGAACACAAACACAAATATCTAGCATAGAGAGATTATTTAGGGGTTGTTATGCCTAGGTCAAAAGGATTTCATTATAATGGCTCACATGAATTATTTTTTTGAAATGATCATTGGATTGTCATATATATTATATTAATGATGTAACCTCAAGGGGTTTATATTATGTATAAGTACCTATTATCTTTGTTTATAAAGTTTTAGTTGTGTGTATATGGACAAAGAGAGAATACTGAGATATAGTTATTGAAATATTTTGTAATATTCAAATTAAATGAATGGAATCACTACTTTAATTGTGAAATCTAACGTGTTAATAAATTTTAAATGGTATTAAAAATAAGTATGTAGAATGTGTAGACTGAATAAAATGGTTAACTCTAATATAATGTTTGTAATGAATATGACTTAATATAATTAGCCCAAGTGACTAAGTGTGGCTAGTTAGGTTTTTCCACCACCATGTTATATAATCAATAGGAACCAGTCTTGGCTACATGATTTGGGTGAGTTCATAAGGTCACTAATCATGTGATATGTTGGTGTAGTAGCTCATTATTTTATTCCTATCTTCTAAGCAAGTGACTATTACTTACACGAGTGAAAGTAAGGATAAAAGATCATAACATTTTGGTTCTATTATTAGGACCTACTGTAATAGTTATCATGATGGTAAAAAGATGCTCGAGTGGATCACTTTAGAAAAAGAAAAACATTGGATTGACATAATAGAATTTAATTTTTTTATTCAATATATTAGATAAGGAGTTTCTATGAAAAAATGGGTAGATCAAAATATGTATGATTCCTTATATGAAACTTTATTTTTATAACTACCCATCCATTTATATGCTTGGCTTTCAACATGCGTGCAAGACCACTCAAAAAATTTTGGATGGAAATATCCCTAGTTAGAATAGAATAATACAACCTTGGTTAAGTTGATAATTACATGGACATGTGTGGTGGACATCTAGTGGAAAAGAACACTAAATAGATACATCTTAGAATACATTGTTTCTACATATTCTTGTCTAAAGGAAGCACAATTCAATTTCTTGAGGGAACTACACATAAGGTATCTAAGCTAGTTTCCCTTAGAATTAATAAAATTATGGTTAAATCTAGACTTGATAACCTCCAAATGGATGGATAATTTCTCACACACATGAACAATGGGACTGGTGGGGAAATGAAGGGGCATACATTGGTACATGATTGATAGTTTAACATAGAAGCTAGTTAGTGATAACTATAGAAGTTTAAGTATGATGAGGATAGGTGTAAGGCCATGAGAGGCAATAATCCCAAGGGAAAACATGAGGATAATGGAAGTATGGAAATAATCCATAGGAAGGTATAAAGGCATAATGATTACTCCCTAACCATGGGTCCATGCCCTTAAATAGCATAGGTAAACACAAAATAAGTAGGACAAGCATTGATGATAGTGGAACCTAATATAAATAGGCATAATTACCCCACCAAAATTCATGCTCATGTATTTGAGTTTGATATAATTCTTATAAAAAATTAGGGTATTGATAGTCTAGAGTTTGAAGATAAGTCTGTAGAAGAAACTTTAATAGTACAAGTTTAAAATAGTAATTTACCATCAAACTTTACCTTTATAGTGAATTTTTATCACCTTGGAATGCTAGGTGGGCCTAATATTAGTGGGAAGACTATATTCCCAACTCTAAATAATCAACCTCCCTTAACAACAAATATTTTAGGTGATATTATTTATATAAGAGGTATAGGAGGAAGTATTGGTGGTGGTTATACTGGAGGTGAAGGAGGATCAAGAAGTAGCTGAGGATAAATTGGTAGTCCTCCACCATAGTGTTTGGGAGGAAATAAAGGATCAAAAAGATATGGTACAAGATAACCACCCATTGGACCTATAGCCTACTATGATATGACACTTCATTTTCTTGAGTATTGAGATGTTGAGAATGTATCTGAACATATTCACAAGTGTGAACTCATTTGGTGATCACAGGGAATAGTTTATACTGGGTGGAAGGAAACTTAGTTCACCACTACATTATTATATCACACACACAAATGGTTTATAAATTTTGATCTTCAATAAATTATTTTAAACTATGAGCTATTGAAGAATGCTTTTCTCCAAATGTTGATATCCCTGATTTTGAGCAATAAATTATGTTGCGTACAAATATATCAAATAATATCTCACTTAGAGTGTGTAAAAATACAATGATTAATTTAAACCCTTATTTCAAATATATATTTTGAAATCAATCTTATGCATCATGCTCAATGGTTTGTATGAGGGTTATTATTCACTTTTCAATGAGCCTTATCCCATAAGATCTTTATTAATTCATGTTTGGCATTGAAAGTGACCCTCCATATTGAAGTTGTTAAAAAAATAGACATGGGAATCAACCCATTTATTGAGGCCCAAATTACTACTATGGATTCTCAGTAGGAGAATATTATGGCAAATAATGCTCATGACACTTACATCAGCATGTGGTGTGTCATAATATGAATAATTATCCATGAAGGAATGTTCATGTGGTATTAAAATATTCCTAAAAAATCTTTAAATAATACCATGATAAATGATTTTTACCTTACTTAAATGCACCATATAGGACAAAGTGTCACTATAATATAAAATAAGTGACGCATATACCCATTATACTAATGACTAGCAATTCATCAATGAGATTCATGAAGCATGCGTGTGAGGCATGTGCCAGGATTTTATATCTAACACACAAGATACTAATGGGAGTAAATATTTCATTAGGTTGAGGGAATGTAAATAAACAAGGAGGTGGTATATTTCCACCTAGGACATGTTACAAGTGTGGATCTTTGGACCACTACCATTATAATTACAAAGTCTACCCAATTTGCACTTTTATAAAAATGAGCATCGACTGGAAGAATACCTAGAATTGTATGATATTATTACCAAAAAAAGGAATGAGAAGGGAACTAGAATGATAGGTGTTTTATAAACTCTAAATTCTTAGTGGAGATAATTCCCTACTACTCAACTAGTTATACTTAAGGTAAATATCACTACTCAAAGTGGTGCTCATTCCCAACCTATTCCAAATACACATGTTGAAAAGGTTCAAAATTAATAAATTTATGAAAAACACTATCTAGATGCCATTTATGAAGTGTTTCATGACATATATTAATAACTTTATGAAAAACACTATCTAGATGCCATTTATGAAGTGTTTCATGACATATTGGCCTAATTATGGGATTTGTATGGTGAAATTGAGTTCTTGAAGGACAAGGATATTGGCACACATGCCAAGATGAAAAACATTACCTTACCCATCAACTTATGGCATGATGAGTTTCAAGAGCTAAGAAGGATATTCACTAGTGAAGACATCATCCCCATCTTGAATAATTGGTTATGATAACAAATGAAAAATTATTCATAGGATCATCATTTGAACCATGTGTGATGACAAAAGAATAATATCCAATTAAATTTAGAATGTGACAAAGAGGTTCTTATAAATGCATCCATTAATGGTTGGATGATCTATGATATACTAATGTACACTATAATGGAGGTTAATGTTCTAAAAAAGTATGCTTATAAAAATATGGGGATCCACACTTTACAACCTTCCCCACATGTTTTACTCATGGCCAATAATAATCATGCACTACCTATATACATTATTAAGGATTACATAGCTAACATATTAGGTGTCATATTAAGGGAAATTTTGAAGTGATCAAGCTTACTAAAGATGATGAATTTCATACTCTGGTGTATACATTGGTGTTATGATAACAATGTTAACTTATGGTTCAATAAGTGTAATATCAGCTTTGAGAATGACACTCATCACATAGTCAATCCTATAAATAATGAATAAGGACCTCCCTTTATAGAAACCATCTATGTTGATGAGGATATAACATAATTTATAACATCAATACCCAATTTAATGAACATGTGGATCGTAATCCTCATGGTATATTGCAATGGGATGATACACAATCCATTTTTGATACTACAAGTATTGCATGTAATCAATGATCTTAAGGCACACATGATATTATAAGGCATGTTTGTGGTGTCCTTACTATCCACCTATGTTACTAACTAAGTTAGCTCAACACCATGAAAATTTTTGTCTCAAACCTCTACCACCCTTGAGCTTAGAACATGTGTCTCAGTGCCATGGTCAAATTAAGGTCAAGGAATATTTGTAGAAATTGGAAGACTATTATGTTAATGAGGATGAAAATTTTTATGCACTCAACTTTCTATTTTAAGTAACAACTAGTCAATGGTGGTCTACTCATTGATACCAATTGTAGGCATGGGAAGAAGTATGCACTACTATGCACTATCACTTCCACCATAATAACCATGTTTATACCACCCTAAGTTATAATGGTGTTATTTCTCTAGAAGACCATATAAAAAATGTGAAAACATTTAGAATGTTGAAGAAAAGTATTTACCAGAATCCTTATGGATTAATGCATTTTGTGTTACTCTACACACCTGGGCTATGGCATGGTAAATACAACAATAAAATTTTAGGGAGATAGATACCTGGAATTACATCACACATGTTTTACTTATAACATTTTCATTTTATTCTCTATGAATGGATATAAATTTATCCTTTCAAGTAATTGATTAGGTTGTTTTAGGAGATCATGTACCAATTGAAGACTATATACATCACATGCATGCAAAGTTGAGGAAAAATTGGCCATAATTCAAAAAAATAGTACTCCCACCTTGGTTCGGTTAGACTCTAAATCTAAATTTGAAAATACCTATCAATAAAAAATAAAAAATGGAAAGTAAAAGGTCATGTATTAGGTTGATGAGGGTGCCATATCTAATCTATACGAACTAACTTTTGACCACTTACAAATACATATAGATTATGGGGCATGCGACACCATAGGTATTATACAATCTAAATATAAAACATAATCTATTCCACTCCAAAAAATTAAACATAATATTGGGATGTAGGATGCTCCTAAAATGGCCACTATGGGTAATTACTAGTTTGATGTTGAGTTGACCAAAATATTGAACTCTTGTAGGAATATCAAGGCATTTTCCCATGCAACTACATAGAAATGAGTGAAGTGCATCTCTCATTGGGAAAGATGCACATCAAGTTGGTTGAATTCACTCAACCAATGAAGAAATGACCATATTGGATGAACCCTAATCTACATGCTAAAGTTAAAGAATAAAATGATAACATGTTTCACATTGGAGTTATTACTCCCATCAATGAATCTGAGTGGGTTAGTCCTATGGTGATAAAAATCAATAAATATGGTCAAATTAAAATTCATGGATTAAATGTAAATAAATTTTGTATGTGTCATCCTTTCTAAATTATATTCACAAAGGAAATTTTGGAAGGTGTTTCTATATGTGAAATCTACACTTTCACTTATAAATTTTTTGGTTATTACTAAGTGCAAATTACTAAGATAATGAAAAAACAACCTTTAAAATTGAATGGGGTTATTTTTAATATAATGTTATGCCTTTTAGCCTAAATAATATGCCAATGATGGTATTTAACATTATAGTGAAAGTCTTCAAGGATTTCATCCATAATTTCCTTTAGGTGTACTTAGATGATTGGACCATGTATGGTTCAGTGCATGACCAATATGATAATGTGCACCTCATGCTCAACCACTATTGTAAAATTAAAATTTAATTGAATCTTAAGAAGTGCATCTTTTCCATGTCATTTGGGATATTATTGGGACACATAATTTTCTAGGATGGGCTACTGGTGGATCAGACTAAGATTGTGATCATTATCCAATTTTAAACTCTAACTACTTAGGGCAAAGTCTATGCCTTTTTAGGTCACACATGGTATTATAATAAATTATTTTGGGGTTATTATAACATGTCATATCTAATGGAATAATTAATAAAATATAATGGCCTATCCCTATGGATCACTAAACACCAAGAAGCATTTGAGGATCTGAAGGAAAAATTGGTGGCTATTACCATTCTCTAATTCTAAGACTAGACTCAGACATTTCATGTTCATACCAATGCTTCAATTATGGTAGTGGGTTCCATCCTTGTATATATTTGTGAAGGAAACCTTGATCATCCTATTTATTTTTCTAACCAAAATATCACACTAAATGAACAAAACTAATATAATATAGATCATGAGGCCCTCTCCATGGTTTATGTGTTCCAAAAGTTTCATTAATACTTGTTGGCCACTCCATTTATATTATATACATATCATAAAGTGATCAAGTATTAGTTAATAATATAGTGTTACACTAATGTAATTATCAATGGATTGTCCTATTTAATGAGTTTTAGATTTCTATGGTTGTGAAACTAGGTAAGTTTAATTTTGGCCTATACCACCTTTCGCATTTTCAATTTGGTGAACCAGTGTGTCTAATATAAGATTATTTAGCTGATGTTAAAATATTTCAAATACACATGTGATATAATAATCAAAATAAATTATTTATTTTATTAGATCATGCTCAGTGCTAAACCACCTTAGCACCCAAGAGAAAAAGAAACTAATTGTTTGTGTTGCTCCCTTCTAGCTTATTAGAGGAGACATGTACACACTAGGAAATGATAAGGTATTATTAAGGTACATAATGCATAATGAGTGCATTTAAGTATTTTAGGAAGTCCATGAGGTTGTTTTATGAGGATATTATGTTATTTCTACAACAACAGTAAAGGTTTTACTAGTTTGGTTATGGTGGCCAATGTTATTCAAGGATGCCAAAGCCTATCCATTCCAATGTGATATTTTTCAGCATATAGGTAAACCAAAATGAAAGGATGTCATAAAAATTCAATTTTTTCTTGATAATGAACCATTTTAAGAATGGGGTATTAATTTTTTTGGCCCAATTCAACTTGATACAAGATAAACTAGCATTCACTACATCATTACTGTCACAAATTATCTCACATGCTAAGTTGAAGTAGTACCCACATGAAGTTTTACTACTTATATCACTAATATATTATTATGGTAACATATCATCACATGATATGAATTTCCATTAAGTATAACTAATGATTTTGGCAATCATTTTCTCAATGTAATAGTGCACATCATCTTAGTTAAATTCATGATTGTTCACCATACCACCCTCAATCTAATGGTATAAATGAATCCTTCAATAAGGTACATGGTAATACACTAAATAATATTTAAAATATTGTTCACATTGATTGAGATGATCATGTTTTAGTAGTCTTATAGGCTTATCGAACCATATATAAATGGTTAAATAAGATTACTCCTTTTAACCTTGTCTTTGGCACTAAAGGAGTCATACCATTGGAATTCCTTGTGCCTTACATGTGTATTGCATGCATTGGAAGATTATATGAAGAAGAATGCCAAAAATCTTTATTTGACACTTTAGTTAGATGAAGCACACATTATCTCACACTGGAGTCAAGGGGTTGAGAAGAAAAATATTTTTTTTGGCATGATCGATATATCAAAATAAAAGTTTTTAACCATTGTTATGCATGTATTGGTCTATGATTCAAAGTTTGCACAACATCTATGTAAAATATGGATCTAGTGGAATGGTCTTTTTAACATTCATGATATCCATCTAATAAGAACCTACAAATTAAAAATATTAGATGGCCAATTCCTTCTAGGACATTTTAATGGTAGTCAGATCTAGCCCTAACATTCAATATAACTCTTTTATGTTTAGTAAATAAGGTATATTCTAATAGTTTAGTTTAGGACTTAGTTTTATTTTTAAATAATAATGGCTTTGGTTTTGCACCTTTTATTAGAATTGATTTTAACACATTCTGTGCTCTCTTATTTTCAAAATTATCATTTATCTTTTGTTAAGGTGTGGAGCTAAAAGCTTCACCAAAGGAGCACATTGCTGAAGTTGCAAGTTTACACAGTCACCGGCGTCAGTCAGAAGCAGTTCAAGAGATGTCGGCATCAGTAGGAATCGACCAACGTCGGTCATAGGCAAATAGGTAGGAACTGACATTGATTACCTGTGCATCCAGAAAGCTATTTCCGTGGATAGAACAGTGTGTTTGCATGTCAGGATTAAGTCATAGTTTTAAGTCCGCATCTCTATCTTTAGTACGACTATTTTAGAGCCCTTGTTTAAGAGGCATAACTATTGGTTGTAAATGCATGCTCATGTTTCCTAATTATTATATAATAGGATAATTCTTCTTAGCTTATTGCATTGTAAGAGTAATGTTAAACAGTACAGAATTGTATATGTGAATCAATCCAGGTTGTTGGAGTTGATTGTACTTGAGAGAGAGAGCTCTTGAGGGAAAGAGATCTAGAGAGATATCTGTACATCTGAGAGAGGTGTGGAAGAAAAGAAGTTTCTTCAATTGTATTCATTATGTAAAGAGTTTAATACAAGTTTTCAGGGTAGTTTCTTGTATCTCTTATTGTTTGCTATTTATCATTCTAGTTACTTATCATTCTGATTTAATTTTGCATTTATTGATTTCATAATTGTAATCAACATTGTTGGTTGATCCCTAACTAGTGGTATCAGAGCTCAAGTTAACTAATAGGTGTTTCAGATCTGGTTAGTGTGTATTGATTACAGGGTACTCACAGGGGTTTTTGCAGGGATTTCTGTTTGAGTGGGAGAAGCAATGGTAGAAGAAAGTAAACTAAGAATGGAGAAGTTTAATGGAAAAAATTATCAACATTGGAGAATGCAGATAGAGGATTATCTATATCAAAAAGATCTATACTTACTGTTAGGTGGGATTGCAAAGAAGCCCACAGACATGGATGATGAAGAATGGGAAGTTCTTGATAGAAAGGCTCTGGGGTCTATAAGACTGAGTCTGGCATCTACTGTGATATCTAATTTATCATAGGCAAAAACAGTGGTAGAGTTAATGACTACTTTAGCAAATTTGTATGAAAAACCCTCAGCTTCTAATAAGGTATATCTTATAAAGCAGTTATTTAATTTGCATATGTAGGAAGGTGGATTTGTATCTAATCATCTAAATGATTTCCATGGAATTGTAAATCAATTAAGTTCAGTCAAAATAGTGTTTGATGATGAAATTAAATCTCTTTTAATATTATGTTCTTTGCCTGAAAGCTGGCATAGCTTAGTAATGGCAGTTAGTAATACTACATCTGCTTAAAATATTTTAAAAGTAGAGGATGTTGTTAGTGTGATCTTAAATGAAGAAATTCATAGGAAAAGCATAGAGGAAACATCAGGGAATGCTTTAAGTTTTGAGAGCAGGGGAAGGCAAAAAGAGAAGAGTAAGAAAGGGAGATCAAGGTCTAAGTCAAAGGTGAGAGGTAGATCCAAATCCAGAAATGGCAGGAAGCCACAATGCTAGAATTGTGGAAAGATTGGGCACATAAGTAGAGATTGCTAGTCAAAGCCTAACGAGGATAATCAACACAAAGGAAAAGAAGAAGCAAAGGTTGCAGGTATTACACAAGATGCTCTTATATTCTCTTTGCATAATAATATAGAATCTTGGGTTTTAGATTCTGGTGCATCTTTTCATGCAACCTCTAATAGAGAATATTTTAGTGACTATGTCCATGGAAATTTTGGAATAGTGTATTTAGGGGATGATGAGCCTTGTAAAATTATTGGCAAAGGAAAAGTGCAGCTGAAAATGCAGAATGGTAACACATGGGTGTTGAGAGATGTTATGCATGTTCCCAACTTGAAGAGGAATTTGATTTCTATAGGAAAGTTAGGGGATGAGGGTTGTACAGTAACTCTCACAACTAAATCTTGGAAGGTGACCAAGGGTGCACTTGTAATGGCTAGAGGTAAGAGAGTAGGTACTCTCTATTTATATAATTGTGTTACTAATAATTCTGCTTTTGTATTATCTACTTTAGATGTGGATGCAAAATTATGGCACTCAAGGCTTGGCCACATGAGTGAGAAGGGAATGTCAATTCTTAAGTCAAAAGGTAAGCTTTCAGATTTGAAAAGCATAGATCTATATTTTTGTGAGAACTGTGTTTTTGGGAAATGGAAGAGAGTGAGTTTTCTCAAGACTGGATCAACAAAAAAGAAGCATAAGTTGCAGCTTGTTCACATAGACGTGTGGGGACTGGCTCAAGTTACTTCTATTGGAGGATCATAGTACTATGTTTTGTTCATAGATGATGCTACAAGAAAGGTATGGGTCTATTGTATTAAGAATAAATCTGATTTATTTGAGACTTTTAAGATTTGGAAAGCTATGGTTGAGAATGAAATAGGCAGAAGATTGAAGTGCCTGAGATCTAATAATGGTGGTGAGTTCTGCAGCTATAAGTTCAACTGGTATTGTTATATGCATGGAATCCATAGGCAAAGGACGGTTCCAAGGACACCTCATCAAAATGGAGTTGCTGAAAGGATGAATAGAATAATTATGGAGCGTGCAAGATGTATGAGATTGCATGCTAGTTTGCCCTTAGAGTTTTGGGTAGAAGCTGTTGATACTATAGTGTACCTGATTAATAGAGGACCCTCTACAGCTCTGGATGGTGGAATTCCAAAAGAGGCATGGATAGGTAAAAAAGTAGATCTCTCATTTCTCAAAGTTTTTGGTTGTGAAGCCTTTGTGCACATTGATAAGGAAAATAGAAAGAAGTTGGATGCTAAGTCTATGAGGTGCACATTCATTGGCTATGGCTTTGATGATTTTAGATTCAGGTTTTGGAATCTAGGAACTAACAAAATAATTAGGAGCTGTGATGTTTTCAATGAAAAAGTGATGTATAGTGATCAACTGAAGAAGTTGAATCAATCTGGGCAGAGCAATGGAGAATTGGATGAGGTGACGGTCCAAAATGAGCTCACGAGAATAAATAATCACAAATAGGAAAACATAGAGATTAACGTCAGCCAAGCAGGAACCAACGTCAGCAGAACAAAAATTGATGTCAGTCAAATAGTGATCGACATTAGCCAGATAGGAACTGACATCGGTCAAGCAAAATCGACTTCAGCCAGTTACAAGCCTGGAAGTGACCAAGGTCGATCACTGCCAGAGAATTTGGGTGGACAGCGTGTTGTGAATGAGTCTCAGATGCCCATTAAGAGGTTAGAAAGGGTAATTAAACCTCCAATTTGATATTCCCCTTCATTATTCTATTTATTGCTAACTGATGGTGGAGAACTAGAGAGTTTTAAGAAGTAATACAGGTAGAATCCAAGAATCAGTGGGAGCGTGGCATGGTTGAGGAAATGGAGTCCTTGAAAGAGAACCAAACATGGGATTTGGTTGAGTTGTTAGCAAGAAAGAGGACACTGAAGAATAGATGGACCTACAGATTGAAAGAAGGTGAGAATGGATAGATGAGATATAAGGCCAGGTTGGTAGTGAAAGGATTTGCACAAAGACTAGGTATTGATTTTGGTGAGATTTTTTCTCCTATTGTTAAAATGACTTCTATAGAGACTGTATTGTCTTTAGTTGCTATTGAGGATTTGCATCTTGAGTAGCTTGATGTTAAGACAACATTTATTCATGGAGATTTGGATGAAGAAATATATATGGAACAGCTGGAAGGATTTGAGGTCAAAGGTAAGGAGAAGTTAGTGTGCAGATTGAAGAAAAGCTTGTATGGCCTCAAGCAAGCTCCTAGATAGTAGTATTTGAGATTTGATAGGTTTATGACTAAGCATGGCTATAGTAGGTGTCAATCTGACCATTATGTGTATTTTAAGAGATTGAATAATGGTAGATATATTATTCTATTGTTGTATGTAGATGATATGCTAGTTGCAAGATCACACATGCAGGATATCTCTGAGCTTAAGGTGAAATTAGCTCAAACATTTTCCATGAAAGATTTGGGAGTAGCAAAGAAAATCCTTGGCATGAGCATCAAGAGAGATAGGAAAAATCACAAGTTGATTTTGTCTCAAGAGGATTATGTGAACAAGGTGTTGAAATGGTTCAATATGTAGGATGCAAAACTGGTAAGCACACCTTTGGCTGGACATTTTAAGTTGAGTAAAGAACAATGTCCTAATTCACATGATGAGGTAGAGTACATGAGTAGAGTTCCATATTATTCTGCAATAGGGATTTTAATGTATGCAATGGTGTGTACTAGACCGGATATTGCCCAAGTAGTGGGAGTTGTAAGTAAGTATATGGCCAATCCAGGAAAGGAACACTGGAAAGCAGTTCAGTGGATCCTTAGATATCTAAGAGGAACTAGCAGTAGACATTTATGCTATGGAGGTTTAGATACTTCTCTACATGGTTATGTAGATTCAGATATGGTAGGTGATTTGGATGGCAAGAGGAACACCACAGGATATATTTTCACTGTTGGTGGAATGGCAGTTAGCTAGATATCAAAGTTGCAGAAGGTTGTTACCTTGTCAACTATAGAAGTAGAATATATTGCATTCACAGAGGCTAGCAAAGAGATGATATGGATGACACGGTTTATGGAAGAGCTTGGAAAGGAGCAAGAGAGTTGCAGATTATACAGTGATAGTTAGAGTGCAATTCATTTGGCTAAGAATTCAGCCTTTCATTCAAGAACCAAGCACATACAGCTTAGGTACCACTTCATATGATAGGTATTGGAAGATGGTGAGTTCAAGCTAGAGAAGATCTATATAGATAAGAATCCTATGGATATGTTAACCAAGCCAGTTACAAAGGAGAAGTTGAATCTTCATTCAACTTCTGTTGGTCTTCATGATTGAGTTGAAGATGGAGGAGCTAGAAGATGTTGTTGTATAGGTACTGGTGCAGCTATTTATCTCTAAGTGGGAGATTGTTAAGGTGTGGAGCTAAAAGCTTCACCAAAGGAGTGCATTGCTGAAGTTGCAAGTTTACACAGTCATCGATGTCGGTCAGGAGTGACCGACGTCGGTCAAGAGCAGTTCAAGAGATGCTAGCATCAATAGGAATCAATTGATGTCGGTCACAAGCAAACAGGCAGAAACCAACGTCAGTTACCTGTGCATCTAGAAAGCTATTTTTGTGGACAAAATAGTGTGTTTGCATGTCAGGATTAAGTCATAGTCTTAAGTCTGCATCTCTATCTTTAGTAAGACTATTTTAGAGCCCTTGTTTAAGAGGCATAACTATTGGTTGTAAATGCATGCTCATGTTTCCTAATTATTATATAATAGGATAATTCTTCTTAGCTTATTACATTATAAGAGTAATGTTGAACAGTATAGAATTGTATATGTAAATCAATCCAAGTTGTTGGAGTTGATTGTACTTGAGAGAGATAGAGCTCTTGAGGGAAAGAGATCTGTACATTTGAGAGAGGTGTGGAAGAATAGAAGTTTCTTCAATTGTATTCCTTTTGTAAAGAGTTTAATACAAGTTTTCAAGGTGGTTTCTTGTATCTCTTATTATTTGCTATTTATCATTCTAGTTACTTATCATTTTGATTTAATTTTGCATTTATTGCTTTCATAAGTGTAATCAACATTGTTGGTTGATCCCCAACATCTTTATCATTATATTGAAACATGAAAATCATTCAATTATGTTATGGAGGACCATACAAATATTTTATTGGGGGGTTAAGTTTGAATGTGAATAAGATAATTAATAAAAAATGCATAAAAAAAGGTTAGGATGAATCATGCATGATCAAAGAAAAGATCAAGATAAGGGGGCATGCAAGAGGATGCACATCAAAAGTGGTGCATGAAAAAGGCACATAAGATATGGAACATGACCTATGAATGAGGAATGAATGAATCAAATTAAATATCATTATAAATATGGATTCAAATGGAAAAGATAGTCCCTAAGAATAGAAATGAAAAATTGAATTTTTTTATAGTTGACATGCATTATAGGGAAGGTGAAATAAATTTCAAAGTAATAAATGATAAGCATGTCAAATGGGCACCATGACATGTATTATTGAGTATTAATTATTTTAGTGATGGATGACAACATGGAGGGTAGTTAATGTAAAAAATTATCTTTTCTATAAAATCCATAGAGGCCTTTCATTTTCCATTTTATTGATGAATAATTATAATGACTGTAGATCTCAAAAAATCATGAACAAGTAATAAATAAAATATTTCCATAATATTTTTGGTGGTGAAAGCAAAGCAAAGGTTGAGTCAAAGTGCATTCAAATAAAGAGGCATGGAAATGTGACCATGAGTATATGTGAGTAAGTTATAGGTTATGAATGATGCATCTACCATTAGAGGAGGTTAAATTAGGAAGGCTAAGGAAGTTTGAGATTAGACAAAAGGAAACACAACATATTCATTTGGGAGAATTGGTTGTCCATGCATTAACCTTTGGGCGCCTCGATTGGTGATGTAGGCAAAGTAGTAAATCAAGATAAGAGATCCACTTCTAGTCATTCTTAAAATAAAAGACTATGATGGTGTAAAGTAAGGGAGTCATGTTTACATCTAGGAAGAAAGTTATGGTTTATGTAGTATGTATGGTGAAAAATTGGTATAACTAGTGGAAGAAACATCTAACAAGTAGGAACCGAAGATGGTGCATGTAGTAAAGAAGGAATCTATGATGTCACCTCCACCTTCACTTTTGATTAAATAAATACAGTAACCTAACATAGTTTTTCATGTATAAAATTAAGAATCTAAGGTTTCCATTTATCAGGTCCTTGATTATAATCATCACCAAACTAGTAATGAGGGAGATTTATAGTGTGACTACTAGGTTGAATAATATAACACAAGAAATGAGGTCACTTATGATTTCATAGTTTACAACTTGATGTAAGATGTGGGAATGCTCTAACTTTTACAACTACCATACTTTGGAAAACCTTAGGAGATAGTTTAGCTCATGATTTCCTACAACCATGAGGATTATATTTACTTTTTAGGTCATAGAATGAGGATTACCCCTTAATGGATTAATAAATTAACTCAGTTACTCTATTTAGGGATTGGTTCTAATGTGAATCTTAATGATTATGATGTGATTTAAAGAACACAAAAGATGATGAAGTACAAGAAAGAAGGACACACCATGTACTTTACAATTATTTTAGACCTAGCTTTTCAGGTAGCTACCTACTTGGTAATGACCAAGATAGGGGGCATAGATAGGTGGAAGAAGGTGGATATGGCCCACCTCTATATTTAAATCCAAATGGGTAAGGTGAAAAAGTATAATTATTCCCAATACTTTGATTCTAATATTGAAGAATATGTTGATAAAGTGCATCAACTAATCAATCACAAGTTTCCCTAGAGTGAAATTCTAATTTTACCTATTTTTGATGAAATTAGCATCTAAGAGTATTTTGGTAAATAATTTAATTGGGTTCATAGACTAGATCACAAGTCCCCCACTGAGAGATTTAAATAATTTACATGTTCATGAACCATTACACCATCTTAAATGGAAAAAATTAAGAGTTGGTATGAAGGGATGAAGGAAGCTTTTAGGAATAAATAGTACATACCCTAGGATTTACCTACACAGATGGGAAACTACATTGAGTTTGTTTTTTAAGAAACATTATCCACTCGCATGGATCTAGATAGAGACCACCAATAACTTATCAAGATGAATCAAGTTACCTTAAGCCTTCACTTCTAAATATTTCATGGTTTCTATCAATCATATTACAAATGCAGACCTAGTGAATATTTATTCTAACAATATTGACATTGAGATCACACTCTTCATAATCTCTATGTATATTTGGGAAAGGAAGCATATATAGAGTGGCATAAATTAGGTAAAATTGATATAAATCCTTTAAAAATAATTGTGCATGGAAAAATTTGGTTGGTTTACTATATGCTCAAGTCATAGATGGAAAAATTGGGAAGATAAGTGTTAGAGAAATAACCTCTCCACCTACAACTAGAAACATGTGTAGAATAAAAGGCATGAATTAAGGAGAAAAGACCAAGACTTGAGGTGACCAATTCTATTAGGGTGCAAGAAAAACCTAGGGCTACTACTAAATGAATAAGTTATGCTTCATCACCAAAAATATCCTAAGGACCACATTCAAAATAAAAGTATGATATCATTTCTTTAAAACCAATTGACCAATTGGGTTTAAAAATTTTATCACCTAGAGTGGTGATTCCTGAACCAAGTGAAGTGTATCTTGAAGTGAAACCTAAAAAGGATCCCACTATTGAGCCTAATAAGGAAAATCCTAATATTGAGGAGCCATAAATGGAAATTTAAATTCTAAATCCTTTTAAAGAAGAAACAGTAATAGGGGAATCTCCTAGCATAGAGGACCTTGGTGCTGACACCAATAAACAATGTGAGAAGAGCCCTAAAATTATAGATCTAGAGTGTGACCCAATAAAGGGTAAGGAACCTATATATGAATTAGAAGAACAACATAAATAGATAAATGTGGTTAACTATGACCATCTAAGTTAGACCCTATTCCAAAAATATATACCAACTAATTAATTATATATATGGGATTACTTCTTGAAACATGAGTTCACTAAACAAACTTGGCATGAGTTATATTTGTCTATGGATGTATATAATGATGAATCCCATTTTGAGCTCCTAAAGTACAACATCGATATAATCCCAAAGGTTGTATATGTTCCACACATGATTTGGGTGGATCCCCTTAAATTATCTACAACTCAAATAAGCATGATCCTAATAAAGTTTACCCTAAAGGTTTCTAGGAAAAAACATTATCCAGAGCAATGATGTTGACAAGATTCACCACAATCATCAAGAGGTTGTCCAAATTTATAGGTAAGAAGACAAGAAATGACACAAGCTCAAAGAATAAATTGAATAACTCAAGTGATAATAAGATTCAATTGAGGCATGTTGACTAAGGACGCTAAGACTTTATCAAGAAATTTTGAAGAGCGATCCAACACTTGTTGATGGTATTCCTATAAACAGTGATGTCATCAATAAACTTGAGATGTTTCTATACCTATTACTCAAGAAATGAAAAAACCAAGTGAATACCTAATAGGAAAAGCTATGGGTAACATAACAATTTATATAATCCATGGATGAATGATAAACCTTTTTGAATAAATTGGGTGCCACTATTCCCATTGTTGATGGAGATTTTGTAAAATAGGTGTGGCTAAATAAAAATTTAAAATATTTACTACAACATAAGGTATAAAAGTGTAAAAAATTAGTTGAGAATGTTATAAATATTAAGGATATGTCCTAGTTCATTAAGGTGTTCTAATATTTAGAGTAACTAGAAAAAAATAAGTGCCCATTGGAAAGAGCTTAATGCTAGCTTCTCAACACTTTGAGGGAAAGTTTTGGTAGAAGTTGGATCATATGAGGTTGCCCACAAGGCTACCACTTTTTAGATTTATATTTTGATGACTCAAGTAGATTATTTTATATATCAACCCAAGGATATGAAGTGGATATGAGGTTATGTGGAAGTCATCACTACCAATATTCAGACTACCCTCAACCAATCAGAGAAACTCAAGTGCCAAATGTAATAGGTAGGTCTCAAGTTTTTATTATCTAAGAAAATTATAGAATAATATTAAATGGACTATCAGTTTAGTAGGGGTGATGTTGGACCCTAAGTTTTGTATTTACATATTATAAGGGAAAGGGATCTAGAGGCATGATGGTCAAATATGGAGGTAATTTTTAAGATGGTGTAAGATAAAAGGGTGTGGGAAGAATAAAAATAAGAGATAAATGTAGAGAGAGAATTTGTTTAAAATTTTATATTTGAGAAAAAGAAAACACTAAAACATATAAATTCATATATTGAATCATTGAGAAAGGATTTAGCCAATGTGTTATAGATAGGATATTTGATAAAAGAAATAATGTATAAGAGAATGGGATAGAAGATAATGGTGTGGAATAAAGGCACATAAGAGAGGAATATATGACCTTGGCATGGAAGAGAAATTTGTCTAAAAGATAAAAATAATGAGTAGGAATATTAGATTTAGGACTCAGACAAAAGTGTATAACTTGGACAAGTGTGCAAGAAGTGGAGATGGTTATGAAGTAGTTTTTGAAAGCATATTAGGTTAACCAATCATTAATATAACAATAATTAATGAGAGATTAGGAAAATTATCATAAATATCTAGCATATAAATATCATATAAGGGATGTTAGGCCTAAGTTAAAAGTATTTCATTGTAATGACTCACCATAATTTGATTTTCTAAAATTGTTCTTATCTTGTCATTTATATTATATTAATGATGTAACTTGACAAGGGTTGGATTATGTATAAATAATGGCTATCTTTGTTTAAAAATTTTTGTTTGTGGGTGTAGATGGATAAAGAGAGAGTACTAAGAGACAGTTATTGAAATATCTTTTTAATCTTCAAATGAAATGAAAAGACACTACTTTATCTATGAACTCTAATGTGTTAATCTATTTTCTATGGTATCAAAAATTAATACATGGAATGTGTGGAATGAATAAAATGGTTAAATATAATAGAATTTTTATATTAAATATGACTTAATATAATTAACCCAAGTGAATAAGTGTAGATAGTTAGGTTTTTCCACCACTTTGCTAAAAAATCAACAAAAACTAGTCTTGGTTGCATGATTCAAATGAGTGCACAAGGTTACCACTCATGTGATATGGTGTAACATTATATTATTGGTTTCTTCCTTTCTTTTTGGTACATGACTAGTACCTAGTCAAGTGAAACTAAGGATAAAATATCCCAACAAATGAAAATTAGATTTATCATCACACTTTTCAGTTATGAAGTGGTTGATACTAACTATTTTAATAGTTCAAATCATGATTCACCTTATTTCATTATATAATAATGTACACTCCAATTCTTTTTAGGCTAGAAATACATTAAACCAAACCACATAGAAGAATAGATTTATGAAGTCTTTGATAGTTATCATCTGATCTCTCAAACTATACATAACTTAGTATGATTGTATATATTTTTTCTTATTATAGATTTCTTTATTATCTTCCACATTTTCATTTCATATTATATTTCATTTAGTAAATTGATTCCACATCTAATCTATTTAATCCACATTAAGTAGGTTATCCATTGAGTCTCCTCTTAGGCCCAAGATCAGTGGTATTATAATATACACACTTCATATCATTCATGAATGATATCATTTTTTTTTGAATTTTTAATCATTATTTTTTTTCCACACACATGTGGTTTAATTAAAATAAGTTAGGGATCAATACTCTTCACCCTTTGTCATATCTTTTTCCATTTCCTCAAATAGGAGTGAAATCTAAAATGATGCAAATAATAGATATGTTCTATAAAAATGATAGTGGATTCATTTAAAAGACAAATGGAATATTTGGTATAACATCATGCATGCGAATTAGTAGTTTTAGTTTATCACTTTTCACCCCTTATCAATCATGAGACTTTTCTGATAGCCTTTCATTCTCACCAACCATTTTAATAAACATCATATAAGGTACAAGTGAATCTTGACATTCCTATATTTAAGGAAAATTAGATGTGGATGTAGTAGATAAATGGATCAACCTAATATATTAATACTACATGGTTAACCACTTATTATATAAAGATAAAATCATATTTTCTCTTATAAAAGTTTGTTTTTTAGTTAATAAATGGTTGGAAAAATATTTTACTACACATGAAGAGTATCTTAGTCTAGATACATATATAGACACATGGAATGGTTTTGTAAATTCACCCAAAGAAACCTATTACCCTATTGGGAACTATGATGATCAATACATTAAGTTATCGTAGTTACACCAAGGCAAAGATTAATCTATGAAACAATACAAAGATACTTTCCATACCCTAGTGCCCAAACTTAGAATTAAAGATTTAGATCAAAATATTGTTGTGAAGTATAGGTCATTCTTGAGACATTGCATCTACTCATATCTATATTTCCTAATTATATCCTTTAATGGTGAATCAAAGTCCAAGGATAAGATGAATATAGAATATTCAAATTCTAAGACCAAGAAAGTTTAAATATTCTAATAAGAATTATATATCAAGGAATAAATCCAAATAGCCTTGAAATAATAGTAAAAAACCATTATATTATCAAACTAAGTAATCCAAGACTAGAAGGTGGTGTTTAGTTCACAACTCTAATATTCATTCCAATGAGTTATGTTGCATTAGGAAAATTTTACTTTCACAACTTGACAAAATGGGTACCATAATCAAAACATTGGATAAAGGTAATAATATCATGGAGTCTGAACCTAGTTCCATGGTGGGTAACAAAAATATAACTATTACCTATGTGGAAACATAGTAAGTAAAAAGATTGTTCCATTTTTAAATTTGTATCAATGCCCAAATAGTAAATTTAATTATTGAAAAAGTTATAAGAAACTAATTTCTCTTAAAGTAATTCATATATTTAAATTTCCACTAAGGTCACACCCAAAACCATAATCCATTTGATGGTTTAGTAAAAATATAAGAAACACATCACTCAACATTGTCAAGTGGTGTATAACATCAATCCCTTATAGTATAAAATCATCTGAGATGTTACTCCATTAGAGGTATGTGATATTATTCTAGGTAAAACATATATTTATCATTGACATGGAGTATATTAATTAAATCTTATACATGTTGTCATAAATGTTGGTGATATGAGATAATGCATACTAGAATTAGTTCTAAATCTATTACTCATTAGAGATAAGTAGTGTAAGAAGTTGGCCATATCTAGTAATAAATTTGTGATTTTTATGGTAAGATATAAATGCAATAAATTCATTATGGAACCAATTGTTACCATAGTCCCTTCAACATTAATAAAAAAATTGTATAGTTTCATATCAATTTGGAAGAACATAAGGATGCATTTTAGCCACCAAAATACATTCCTACACACTATACGGTAAAGCATAATAGTGAGCTAACACTTAGAATACCAATTCATAATTCTTATTTATACCATAATTTTTTTTAGAATGAATAAATCAAGCTAAATATCCATGAAATCATGGATAAGAACATATATGACCTATCTCATCACTTTGTGATAACCTAATTTCACTAGCATTGAAGAAGTATGATACATGGAGGTTGTGCATTAATTTTATATCACTCAAAAATATCAAAGTGAAAAATTAGTATCCTCTTCCAAGTATTGATGATATTATATACTATATCTATAGAGTAAAATACTTCACTAAGATTGATCTCAAGTCTAGGTATCACTAAATTCATGTTGATCTTATATACATATGGAATATAACCTTTAAGGAAAAATAAGGTTTGAAGGTTATTTATGATATTAACACTAAAAAATTCCCAAACTACATTTCTGAAGATGATGAGCAATATTATGAGGCTATTCATTATATCATATTTTGTAGTCTACCTTGATGACATCCTAATCTTGAGAAAAACATGGGATGAACATTTGCCCCATATAGAGAAAGTGCTTAACACTTTGTGGAAACATAAATTATATGAATAAATGGAAAAATTTTCATTCTCCATTCCATAGTTTCATTATTTTGGATACATTATTAATACATAAAGAGTGCATGTGGACCCAACAAAGATTAAAGTTATCTAGGATTGGACACAACCAAATCATCTCATAAAATTTTACATATTTATGTGATTAGTAACTTTATACTTGATATTTTTACTTGGGTTTTCTCATGTTAATTTTACTATAAAATGAGTTATCCAAAGTGTTGATAAATAAAATTTAAGGTATAATGCCACACAACTTAAAGCATTTGAATAATTGAAACATAGTTTGTTCTAGACCAATACTTAATTTACTAGACCTTCATCAACCCATTTGATCTTGAGACATATGCCTCTAAATTTTCATTTGGATCAGTCCTCACTCAATTTGGTCACCCTATTTCCTACCATATAAAAAATTTCACCACACTTGTAAGTAACTACCTAACAATGATCATGAGATTTATGATAATTTTTAAGCATTGGAAACACTAAATCTTAAAAATAATATATTGTGATTCATACCAATCAAAAGATGTTTTATTTATTGTAGACTAATAATTTTTTTTTAATCAAAAATGATGTCATAAATTGTATTATTTCCATATATAATTCCATTTGAGAATCAATAAAAATAATGGAAGTATTAATATAGTATCATATTGTTTGATCCAACCACAACTTAAATATCTCATTTCTATAATTGATGCATGTAAACATGAAGTCAATGCCTGATTATAATTGTATCCATATAACATGGAGTTTACATATATCTTATGAAATTTGATTTGTAGTAATTCAATACCATATTTATACTTCTAGGATGGGATTATATATCATGTTAGGACCTTGTGTTCCACATGAGGTAGAAAGACAAATTAATATGGGAGGATCATTTTATTAAGGATACAAGACATTTTTAGATTGAAAATACTCATATGATTTTGAAAAATTATTTCTACTATCCACATATCAAGTATGATGTCTCCAAGTATAGAAAGTCTTGTACCACATCTGAAATTTCTAAGCTTGTCAATAAGAAGAAAGTATTTGCACACATTTTCTAGTTCTAACAAGATGACGTGAATATATTTGCATGGAATTCCTCTCAATTTACCCTAATAATCATGATAATGATTGCATATACATAGTGGTTGATAGATTATCAAATATGTTAATTATCATACCTTCTAATACAACTATATCAACACTAGAAATATCTCAATTGTACTTTCAATATGTCTGGATTTATTTTATAATCCAAGAAACTAACTTGTCGCAAAGGGACACTAAATTTATAATCCATTTATAAAAATTACTTTGGTCTAAGTTAGACATAAAGCTGAACAAGTCCACTACTTCCCATCCCCAGACTAAAGGATAGACAAAAGTGGTTAATATGATGATAGTGCATGCTATAATAATGTAAAATTCAAAGAATAAACACACTTGGGATGAAATTATTCCTTTTATTCATCAAAAATAAAATATATTTCTACACATCTCTAACCCATACAACCCTTTTCAAGCTTGTTTAGGTTTTTAGACTTTAGTACCCATATATCATATTCTTCCATCAACTGTATAAACTCCTTTAAATCAAAATTAATTTGAAAAAAGTTATTCAAATGACTATAAAATTTATCATATTCAATAACATGTGAAAATTATTATACAATAGGTAAATGAAAAATAAAAGAAGTGTCATGACACAAATCATACACCATACATTTTCAAGATTGGTGATTTATTCTAGCTACACATGTAGAAATAAATACACAAAAGACTTTACCACACGCTTTTTACACTTTTGTAAGTGCCCTAAACCATCACTAATGATGAAGGAGATAATTAATTTTATCTAAATATTCTAACCTATATTAGTTTGAATATATTTTTCAATATAAAACTTTTATGGCATTACTTTCCACCATTGCTTGATACGTAATATACTATATAGATTATCTATTAGATATAAATAAATATAGATTGTAGTGTTCAAGTATAATTTAATAAAATCATTGATGCTCAAGATAAAAGGAATGTTGATAAGAGATCCTTCTCTTCTAGATCATCAAAGTAGGTCAAGTTACTTTCTAGAGAATATGGATTACCAAAGTGTAGGGTGCCAGTTTATTTACATAATTGCATGCAATGGGGACCATTAATCTTCAAGGATGGGTGATAGATCTAAGAAGATATAGGTAATTATATCATAACTCATATAATTATAGTTGCATGTATAGATTTATGCTCATGCCAACAACTACATCAGTAGGTTCCACACTTATGTGCCAAGTGATTCCTTACAGATCCAATTTTGCATTACCTCAAAACCCCTATAATGTTAGTTATATCTAGTAGATCATCAATGATGTCATTAAAATTTTTAGTTATGAAGTAGTTGATGTCAACTATTGTAATGGTTTAATTGATGATTTATATTCTTGTATTGTAATATAATTTACACTCTTGTTATTTTTAAGTTAATAATACATTTATACAAACCAAATAGAATAATAGGGTTAGGAAGTATTTGATAATTATCATTTAATCTCTTAGAATATACAAACTTAATATAATATTATCTTGCTATTACAATTTTATATCTATTGACATATTATTGTGGCTTGCCTTGTTCTATTATGTATTTGAATTTCATATTATCTATATTTTAGTAAATATTCTCCTCATATAACCTTTTTAATACACATTAAGTAGTTTGTCCACAAGATCTCCTTTTGGGACCTACATCATGCATACACAATGATTTGTCTTATATAATATGCTCCTAAAATATGGTACATACATAAATGTGCAAGTATTAAATAGTCATTCAAGTTTCACATGTAGATATCACCAAAAAATCAATTTTGGACAACAAAAATCCACTTGGAAAAGGGTACAAGTTAACTATATAAAAAATAGTGCATTGTTATCCCAACATGCAAAAAAAAATATTTCAAAAAAATCTTAGAATAAATAGTATAGAATAATTAGAAAAATGTATACAGATTTAACTTCTATAAAATTCTTAGATTTATCTTATATTTTATTAATTTTTTGGCATCATGTGTGGCATGTGTTTCAAGTTAGCACACTTGTTTTTGCTCAGAATTTTTGTTGTTATTACTTAGTATTAGAATCCATTTACACCTAAGAATCATATTGGTGGCATGTAATTGGCATATGATTTCCTCCTTACTCATATTTACAATAGTTTCATATAGAGAGTGTAAATTATTATCATTATACGTGTTATTACACCAAATCCAAATTGTGCTATATTTTTTCATCAACATTATACTAGTTTTTTCACCAAAAATGAACATTATTCCATGTGTAGCAATTTATTAACTTTTTTGTACTAGTTTTCACCACAACAATCTATTTTAATTTATACATAGATTTGAAAATGAATTCAACAATTTGGGTATGCAATGATGAATTCAATCATACCTTGGGTTTTTATGCACACCCTCCTAATAAATTAGGATTGAGGCATGTATAGTCCAATCCAAGATATCCAACATAAAATAAATCTCCAAGGGTCCTACCCTCCATTATCACAAAAAAATTTTACTAGAAAACAAAATGGTTAGCATACCCAATCAAGTGTATTCATTCATTGTTATTAAATCATATGTATAAGTTTTCTTGTCTTTACTTCTTGATTTTTATCTTAAGTAATGATTAATTTTATACATGTTTCATTATAGGATTTTTCATGAATCACAGTTCAATGTTGTCACCTACATTCAAGACTAAACTTCATAGGTAATATCAAGCATGCATTTTTACTTTTACTCTAGTAATTTTAAGATTATGAATTAATATAATAAAAGGGTCCAAATTTATACCAAAAAACTAATATTTAAACTAAAATAGTGTAATTTTGACCAACCATTTTACAAATTTAGCTCATGCCCTATTCCATAGAGTTTCAACCAATTTACTTGATTTTATACATGGATGACCAATTACTATAAGAAAACCAATGATACCATAATGTCCCCATTACTCATGCAAAATAGTTTAGGCTTATATACAAACTATTCGATACTTTTAGATCAAAAACTTTTACTCTTAAGACAACAACACTCCTTGATAGTGTCTAGTCCCATTGCTCTTGTGTTCCCTCCAAATAATAACTAATTTCAAATTTTAAAATTAATGTAATGGGTAATACTAAATTTTTTTCAAGCTCATCTAAAATTTTTCCAAAAATATTGCTATATAGACACATTCAAACCATTTTTCACACAAGAGGCTTCCACTTTGAAAAGCACTAGAATTATAATAGAATATTGAGAGAAGATTCTCTATTTATCATAATTTTGAATACATACAACCTTAATTTACTCAATCTAATATCTATGAATAGTTTTAAGGAATAATTAATATTATAATAACTTAATAAAAATAGGGTTGCACCAACATTTAATAGTTTTTACTAGTCTTTCACACACACCACCATAACATGGGAAAATTATATGGAGTTTGAACCATCTTCAGTGTATTGGTATGCAAACAATACTTAAAATAGGGTTATTGAGGTCAAACACAAATTAAAATGCTAACAAATTTTTACCCTATGACTACATTTGTTCTCTTGGATTGAGTTAAGGTTACAAGTGAAGGAGAATATATACAATGGTTTTCATGATGGATCTAAGTTTCCCTTATAATCAATGAAACACATAGTTGAAGGTGAACCTATCACAAAAAACTTTTAATTATATCATTTATAAGACACTAGTACTCCCTAATAAAAAATAACCTAGGACCCTTATAAATACAACACTATTGTTTGGAGATCCCAAAAAATCTTGTTTTAGATATGCAACCTATCAACACAACCACACAAAGATTTACTAGTTTATGTTTCTATCTTGCATTCTATTTTTCCAATTAATTTTTATTTCATTAGTAATTTCCCCTTTGAGTATATATCAAAATTTAGTAATTTAAAAAAAATGTGTCATTTATTGTATATCTATAACATTTTGATTTTACACAGTAGTTTATCTTATCTAAATAATTAATTCCCTAATTTTATATCTATAGCATTCTAATTTTACACATTAGTTTATCTTATCTAAAGAATTAATTCCCTTATTTTATAAAAAAGTAAAAAGTATTTACTTATTATCATTTTTATCTTTACAAAAGATGGAGTAGAAGCACTCAACTTTTTTAATTATATTCATATTACTTTTAAGGTATCCCACACCCAACACATGCATGCTTGGTTTAGGTATCTAACACTTAGTATTCAGTTTTTCAACTCAAGTATTTATTATTTTTAAAACTTCCCATATGATTTCCTTAACCTAAAACATTGATTAGATTTATTTTTCATTTATTTTACTATACATCCTAGATGTATGATATTCCATGTTTGTTATCAAGGTGATTTATAAAAACATTTTCCCCATTGTCAAAACTCATATATTATTTTTTCAAGTTCATAAAAACTTGATTATTTTAGCATCATAGTGTTCATAATTATTTGTGATTATATATGCCTAAATTTCATCAAGTAATCATAAATATTATGTCTTTTGTTTTTATTTCACATGTAATGCTTAGTGACAAATGTAACTTTTGTTTGAAAGGTCATTTTGGGTCTTTTAGTCTTTCTTATGTCTTATTTTCCCTATTTTTTCACCCTTAGTGGTTCAGTGTCATCCCTTCCCAATCATAGGAACCCATAGCCTAATTTTCCTAGTCTTAACTCTATTTTAGACCTTAGGAAACTATCACCCTTATATGGATAGTAGTGTCCAAAATTGGCACTAGTGTTCAATGGTCATTTTCTTCAATGTTTTAAGTTTTAACCCTCTTTTGAGCCTTATCTTATATTTTTATCCCTATTTTGCATCTTATCAGCCAGGGAACAAGGTCTTACATTAAAATAAAATTTAATTCTATATAAATATCCTCATAAGCAATTTTACATCTAGTACTTATTATCTTGACACATAATTACATAAAATTAATACATAGTACAACTCAACACACTACATATTACTCAGCCATCACATCTAGAATTGTATGCTTGATAAAAAAAGTTATAATAAAAATTCATTATAGCATACCATGTGTGTTTATTATTTAAATTACCTAAGGGATAACTACATGATATATGAGACCCCTAGTATTAGGGCTAATATAGGTAGTGGTTGGATAAAAAGGGTTCTATCCAGTGTGATCATAATATCCCACAACCTAGTTTTCCACTTTATTTTGTATTTGATTTGGTTGTTTATTTATGTGTGTAGGTGTAAATTAGGGTTTTTAAAGAGATTAATTCAAAATAGTGACACATGAAATCTTCCAAATTTTATAAAATCACCTACAAGTCCCTCAAACTCTCTTACAACTTTCTTGAAAGTTTTAGAGAACTATTCTAAGAAGGACACTAGTGCCATAATTGGGAAATAACACCACATGAGGCTAATGTACTAATAAGGGTGTTAATTTATGAAGTATATTTTTGTGTAAAATCACATAATGGAAGGTGTCTAGCTAATATCTAAGATTGTTTCAGCCTCCTGAGTCATAGAAACACCTATTTTGCTCTAGATAAGTACACTTTCTTTGCATTTGTATTATTTTGGGAAGAACTTATCAAATCAATTATTTCATATATTCATTTAAAGTTAATAGTATACTCAACCATTTAAAAACCTAGGATTTACATCCATTAGGTACCAAGTAATTAAACTTTTGGCGCACCCGAGTTACTTTGAATATTGCTTAAAACCATAGTTTAGGCTAGGAATTACCTTCATGTTTTGTGCACTAAATTAGGGCTATAAACTTATATTTTTCATAATTTTTGGCTTAATTTTACTCATGTAAATCAATCTTATATTAGGTTTTAATTAATTTTATTTTTTTTCCAAACAATCCTCATCAAACCCTATATCCACATACTAGGTCCCTATACATATAAATACTAGCATGTATGGTTTTAAGTACAATCCTATTTTTTTATATATATTGGGATGAATATTTCCCATAGTTGTATATATACCAATTCATATTAAATTATATCTATTATGTGATTATTTTTAAATATTTACATTATATTCTTTGGTAAGTTTAAAATGACATCCAATAAGTCTCTTATTCCTCATATAGTTGATGAATTTATAATTTTTTCTCATAATTATAATAATGAAAGGACAAATTTTCAAGATCGCACATTAGAGCATAAGAATGATTTAATGTATAATAATGATTATTATTATTTTTATGATGATGGATATGAGGATTAACATGATCATGAAAATTAAAGTGTTGATGAGGATATACTAGATGCATATTATTATCATTCCTCTCCCTATTATCGTACACCTCAAAATCCAACTAAAAATATAATTCCAAAAGAACCTCTTGTTGGTAGTGATTTTTTCCAATGTGATCCTAGATTTTTAATCACTTTTCCTACCTCATTAAAATCAAAATAATATAAGTGAAATAAATGAAATTTGCTTTCACATGGTTGAATCAACATAAAAAATAGCAATGCATCTTCTTTACCCTTATCAATTAAATTTGAAAATGCATGTACAAATCATATTATACCTTTTACCAATGTACAAACCAAATTAGATGAAATAATTTTATCGCCTTATTTTACATTTCAAGATAAATAAAATGATTCCTTGAAAAATGTTGATAGTGTAAATGTCTCTGAATCTTCTCTTACATGTCATATTATGCCAAAAAAAACATGATTGATACTTATTATATCCTTGACTCTGAGATTAAAATTAATAATCATACATGCAGTCCACACATAACTAGTGAATACATACATTACATTACACCAACACATAATGATATATTACATAGCATTAAAAAATTAAAATATTCTACTACTTTCTCTCTTAATGAGCATGCAAATGATGCTTCTTATACTTTTACTTATACAATTGAATCAAACTCATATTTTGATAAACCTTGGAATAATGATGATTATTATGATTTTGCTAAAGAATAAATGGAGTCTAAATCTTCTCATTCTCTCCTACTTCACATATTTATCATCATCAAACAAATGCTAGTTAAAATTCTAAAAACACACGTGAACTTATTATTATGTTTATAGTTTACATAATTTACATTCACATCATAATAATGTATCTTATAGTCTAATAAAATAAGAGATACCAATGAATTTCCATAAAACCCCTTTACTATAGTAAAATCTATTTCTCAACCTAACCTCCATAGGGTGATAATTCATTTCATTCTCACTAGATCTAAGCTATAAACCCTCCAAACGTTATATCAAGCAAACTAATCATCATTAAGAAAGGCCCCTAAGGTAATGTACCAATGTATAAGAATAGTAACAAAATTCAAGAGTTAAATGAACCCATTGATGATGATAATATACCTTCAAAAGAGGTAATATCCTTGATTCATGTTATGGGTGATTTAAAAAAAACAATTATACCATCTCGCATTAGAGAGTAAAGCATAAAACTCTTGCATTTATTCCAATGACATCCATGGAAATATTATTTTGTGTATAACCCTCTCTAAAAATTACTACCCAACTTTAAAATACCAGTGTTACCAAAATTTGATGGATGTGGAGACCCATACTTGCACCTTCAGGCTTATGGGAAAGCCATGGCACATGTCACTAATAATTTAACTCTATTATAGTTATTTCCAAAGTCTTTAGAATGTGAGGCATCAAATTGGTTGCACCATGCACTCCATAGTGGTTTAATACATAGATACAATGAGTTAGAATTAGTCTTTATTAGGGACTACTTATAAAATAAGGGACCTCAATTCACATATCAGAGGTTGCCTTCACTACACAAAAGTGAGATATAATCAATAACTGAGTACATTCTAAGATTCAAGTCATGTATGCATTAGTTTCTTTACCAATTAACGTATTTAAAGATATAATACATATTTTGTAGAGGCTTCATTTTTCCTCTTAAGGATAAATTATTATATCAAATATCCAAATCATTTTGGCATCTATGTAACATAGATATGTAATTAAAAATAGATTTGGGACTAGTTACTACACATTTAGAGGCATATTTAGATGTAGGTTTTGTAGATCCATAATTGTTTAACATGGTATAATAACATATCCCATTTATGATTGATAAAGAAGTGGAATAGAAACAACTAATCAAGATAATAAGGAAGGGAAAATAACCACTTCACAAAGCACCTCCTATAGTGAGTAGAGCACATGGCACAAATAGAGGGGCTATAAATTTTTTATATAGAGATAGGCATCATTATATCTTAAATTATTAGATAAGGAGATTAAAAAACTTACTTTTACTCATCACCATCCAAAAAACCATCTACATAAGATAAAAAATAAACCATATTGTAATTTTCATAACACAAATTGAAATTTAGACAACTATTATACACCTTGAGATTGTATTGACTAGTATGTTGACAAAGGCATTATATCATTCACATAGGGGGAATCAAGATCTCAATATCCACAATCTCTTAGATCACACTCTTCTATGATCGAGTTATCAAAGATGTTCCCTTTAAGTAGTCATTGGTTTCTCATCTTATGAGCCATGTCATTTCTAGGACACCTACATATGACATATCTTCTACACCACAAATTATATATAAAGGAAAGCCATTTTATAGAGATCAGAGCATAGTATTAGTTCACCCACTGATTAAGATATTTGGAAATAATCATAGATTTTAGAGCATAGTATCATTTCACCCATTGATTAATATATTTTACAATAATCATAGATATCAGATCATATTCTTAGTTCACCCACTGATTAGTAGATTTGGAAATAAGCATAGAGATTAGAGCATAGTCTTAGATGGACAACTAATTAAGATATTTGGAAAGAATCATAGAGATTAGAGAATAGTCTTAGTTCACCTACCAATTAATTTATTTGGAAATAATCATAGATATCATAACACAATTTCAATTCAACCATCGATTAATATATTTGGCAACAATCACAGAGATCAAAACATGATCATAGTTCACCCATCAATTAAGATATTTATAAAAAATCACATAAATTAGAACATAATTTCAATTTCACCATTGATTAAGATATTTACAAAATATCACATAGATCATATCATAATTTTAGTATAATAGTTGTTTAAGCTATTTGTTATAAAGTATATACACCTAACTACTAGTAGTATACCACATGTGATATTAGTTTTAGAATCTACTTCTACACTAACACAACATGATCAAATTGGTCACTCGTTCACCATGGAATATAGGTTCAGATAGTTCATATCATAGTTAATTTATCCACACTCAGATATCCTAAGATACTCCTATAACACCCATACTAAAAATTAGCATTTTCCTAATCCACTATACATGTCTAATTGAACATTTATAAATATATAAACATTACCATTACTCATACATATAACATATTTACATTTAAAAAAATGAAAATAATTAATCACATGTGATAATACATGATGCAACAACTCAAGATACCAATATACATAGTTTTCATATAACAACATACATCCATATATATTTTTAACTCAGATAATATTTTCAATACATTACTGCAAATCACTCAATAATCTAGACTTGATCACTAGGACCAACCCCTTCATTATCACTTTTAGATACATCCATACTATAATTAGAGGCCACATTATCCTTTTTAGACCTTGATCGAGGTCTATATCTACTCTCTCTATCTTATAACACCCCAACTCAAATAAAACTTTTGTATGATATCACTGTAGACATATATGATCCTTTACCATCTAGTTACCTTCCCCACATAGAGGATCAAGTACAAGAATAAATCATATATGTAACTCCATAGTGCCTTATCCTTAATAATAATGCTTACCTATATGCTATAATAGTAATGGCTACTTGATCAAATAAATGAGCATGGACACTGTTGGGTGAATATTTTGTCACCAGCTAACTGATGGGAAAAATAGGTCATTTCAACCATAGCATAGGGAGATTGGTTAGCTAGATGTGTAGGTTTACCACATCAAAAGGGGATAAATCTCTCCTCTCATCAAGGGTAGGTTCCCTATAACTAGGAGGAGTTATATACTATATATATGCAAAAAATAACACTCAAGGGTAGGACAACACCATCCATTTCTCTTTTTTCAAAGATAATGTTCACAAACAAAGGAGAAATCTAGACTAGAAACATTGAAGGCACTTCTCTTTTTTTAGAAGTGGTCTTACATCAAACAACTAGAGTTATTTAAGGTAGGTAACAAGTAACAAGGGTGCAATAACTAGTAGAATGAAGTGTATCACAAAGTCTCCACCTCAACTACCCAAGAGTGAAATATGAAGGACAATGAGGGCACAAAGTAGTCCCAAGGCCCTTTACACAGAAAGAAAATAGAAAACACACTAAAGATAATGGTGGCAGCACAAAGTCTCCCACATTTGGCTTTAGGACACCTTCCTAATTACTTACACTAGTTCTACTTATTTCATTAAAATGGACAAGAACACATTTAGGAAATAGACATAAGAACAATCTCCTAAATGACACAAGCTATTACAACACGAAGTTTGAAACTAACTTGATTTCTCATTCAAAACAAAGAAATATGATTAACAATCTGAGCTCAAAGTCTCAGTGATCACCTCTCAATTTTGACAGAGTTTTGCTTCTATAATAGAGAGATCTCCCTTGTGAAAAGAAGAGATTTACAATATATAGCAGCCCAAAAAGACTTGGCACTTTGTTTCATGGAATGGCCCATGCTGCATTCAATGCCTTGAATGCATTTTCATTTTAGTCAAAGAGGCCATGCTAGAACAGGGTGTCTACCTTAACTATGGCATGTCGATTCATCTTAAATGTCTCCTCCTAGGCCTGGGTCATCTGGTCCTTTTCCTAATGTCTACACAGCTGTCCACTTCACCTTTACTCTAAAGGAGAAAAATAGGCCACACTTTTAATGCTTGTGAGCTTAGATGTCTACTTGGTGGATTGCTCCACCTATCAAAAATAACTCCTACAAATATTTCTAGTCTTTCCCTCTTTCTTATTGCAATTTGAGCTCTCAGGCTATCTTTTCCCTTTCTGCTGGCTCTTTTGGCTCCCTCTCAGTGGTTCTTCCTTTTGGCCTTAAGGCCTTTAAATGCATTCATGTCCACACTCAAGCCTTTAAAGATTAATGGTTATCTTATTGCCCTAAATTTGACATTTATGGGGGCATCATTTGACATCTAGATTCTAACGACTAGTTCATGGTGCCCAAATTTGATGTCCACGAGCCCGTCACCCCTTGGTTAATTCCTTCAGCTTTATTTCCTTCATATTTCCCTTGACTGAGCTCAGTCTTTGAATCCTTCTGAAGGGAAGGTGTCCTTTCAGGACTTGGTAAAGGTCCTTTTCCTGGTCACCTAGAGCCCACAACAAGGGTACCTACCCTTTGAGGTTCTTCAGGCGGCCTTCTTCTTCAAATCCTTCTGACAAAATATTTGAAGGAATTCCTTCAGACAATTTGTTTGAAGGATTTCTTTCCTTAGCCTTAGTCTCTTCCCACTTATTCCCTCAACCTTTTTTCTTTTGGGTGAATTCCTTTAGAATTCCCACTTTTTGGCCTTGTTTAATTTTCCAAAGAAAACCTTACCCTTTTGACCTTTTTTAATGGTCCATTTTTCTCATCACCTGCCCTCTACAAGGGCTATTTGATCTCCAAAATTGCCTTTTAGAAAAGTCACAAAGGTCCTTTTGGCACCTAAGTGCCCTCCACAAGGGCACTTGTCCTTCAACCTTTATGAAGACTCCTTTTAACTTCTCATCGGGCCTTTGATCATTCCTTCAAACAAAATGTCTAAAGGATTTCACTTGTAAAATTTTGTCATGGAAAATCCCTCTAAAAGATATCTTTTGGTTCCCTTTGGTTCATTGCCCTCCACAAGGGCACTTGCCCTTCCTTTGAACCTTTCGATTGAATCAACCTTTAAATTGCCTAAGAGTTGGAAACTTGTTTCTATCCTATAGAGTCCATAGATCCAAGCCTATGGAGTCCATAGAAATCAACCTATAGAGTCCATAAAAATAAGCCTATAGAGTCCATAGAAATTAGCCTATAGAGTCTGTAGAAATCATCTTGCAGAGTTTGTAGAAATCAGCCTACAGAGTTCATAGAAATAAGCCTGTAGAGTCCATAGAAATCAGCCTACAGAGTCTGTAAAAATAAGCCTGTAGAGTCTGTTAGCTAAAAAATCATGAATAATGGATAATTTGAATACTTATAATTTTTTGAGAAGGGAAAAGAGAATTTTACCCTGTAGGACCAAAATAGTTCATATGTTGTCTTAAAAATGAGTAACAAATTTTGAGAACAATAACTAGCTCTAGTTGGGGAACTTCCTTCAGTTGAAATTTTAGAACAACTGAGGGGAGTAGAAACCAAACTCTCCAGTGCCTTTAAGTATGCCATTGGGCTATAGATTCATGCTACCCAAAAAAGAAAGGTGCCAAAAATGAAAATGAAAATGAAAAACACAAAATAGAATTAAAGACTATACAAATATACATATGTACAGATGATCCTACATGATACTTCAAGAATTGAAGTGCTTCAGATGCTGCCCATTGTGAGATGATGAAAATGGCATTCCATCCTGATAAACTAGTAAGAAACCATTTTCTCCCCAGAATCGGTGATGGGTGAATGGAACTCTCCACCAGGAATCACATTTTTTGTGTACTCCTTTTGGTTCTCTCTTCTTGCTCCATGGCAAGACATGGTCTCCAATCTAAAACCCATAAATCCTTGCTCTCTTGGTGAAGGGTTCCTTTTATTGACTTTGGTGTGTAGTAATATGGTCCACTACCATAGCTTATTATTGTTCTAGTTTAGTCTAGCACATGATTTGATTGTCCTCCTTAGATACCCCCCAATGGTTAGCTTTATCAGGCACACTTGGTTGAAAAACTAGTTTGATAGTGTACCTATTATCTTTGAAATCTTGGTGAGGAACCATGAAGGTTTCAGGGACATCTAATAAATTTGCATGATTATGAGGCTCTCTAGGCACTGAAGAAATATTGAAAGCATCAAAATTTTTAAGGCAGTCCCATACCAGATTGTGGTAGTGGCACAATATTTTGTTCTTAGTTTGACACAAGTTCCTCACCTAAAAAACCATTAGTTTAACATCTCCTTTAGTGTGAAGGAGTTTGACACCTCTGTCTTGAGCTACCTTCAACCTAAGTAATAGAGATTCATACTCAATAGTGTTGTTGGTGTTGCTAAACTACAACTTGTATGAAGAAGGAAAAATATCTCCTTGGGAGATATCAACACAATCCCAACTCCAACACCAGTAGGATAATTACTACCATTGAATTCTAGGATCCAAACATCATCAAAAACTGATCTTCTTTAAGATTTTTCTTCATTAGAGATGGAAGATCCTTTTTCATTTGTACTACACCCTACCAATTCTTCTAATGTCTTATTTGAATCAATTCCTGGATTACTAGCTACAAGAATTTCATTTGTAGAAACATGAACATCCTTTGTGGACAAAAAATAATTACCCCTGCCTGAAGACTCAAATAGAATTTGAGCTTCAGGGGTTGACATTTGGGTGACAACATATTTTGCCTCTTTCTCAAGAAGTAACCTCTTCATGATGCCTTTGATAGGGATCCTTACCTCAGACAGGTCCATACTTAACTCACCACCAATGTCCTAGCAAAAATTTTGCCCAAGAAGACTACCATATGAGGCTGGGATGTCGGCCACTAGGACTGTCATCTTGATCCTTTTGTCTGGGAATTTTGCAAATGAAAATTAGGCATCCTTGATTTGTCCTAGTAATGGCACTTATTTGTTCTCCATTGAGAAACATCTCCCAAAAGTCTTGGTCAATGTGAGGCCAAGAGATTTAGCGACTTTGGCAGGCATGACATTATCTGAAGCTCTAGAATCAATGATGTAATTGTTCAACTTGTGACCATTTATCAATAGGGAAACATAGAAAGGCTCTATTTTCCCAGGGGTAGTAGGAGGAGTAATGAGAAGATTGTTTGGGATGGACATGTTCCTTAGGGGATCATGAGTTACCTTCTTAACATCTTGTCTTGTAGGGATAACCTTATTATTCACACACTCAACCAACCTGTCCAACTACTCAAGGTTGGCTTGTAGGAATTGAAATTTAGAAATTTGAATTTTGGTTTTCTTGACATGTTTAATTATGTCAAATGTCTGAAATGAATTAGGAATAGGGGAAGGCAGTTCATCCTTTTGGTTTTTAGGAGGGGGAGGACTGATCAATGAAATTGAAGTTGAGGGTGCAAAAATGTTTGGGATACTTACAATTTTGGCAATCATCGAGTCATTTGGCTAGAAAGGTAAAGAAGTTCCTTATTTGGCAATTAAAAATATAGGCTAAGATCTTTCCACTATTCTTCCTTTATTAGCTTGCTAGGCTGACTGGTTCTAGGATTGGGTGAATACAACATATGATCCATCAAACACTTCACCTTTACTTTTGGGTTCATCTTGGTAATTCAAAAAAATAATGTTAGAGTCACCAGCTGATTCTTCTTGGTCTACTACAAAGAGATCAGTCTCATTTTCTTGATCAAACTTAGGTTGGAAAGAGAAATCATGTTAAATTTCTAGATATCCAATTGCTAATTTAGCTGGTACTACTTTAATGGCAAGTTTCCCCTATGGGGGAGGTAGATGATTTGGTTCCCCTTGACTCCTAGCAGGATTGCCTTGATATGACTAGTTTTGAAATGTCTTCCTTAGCATATCTTGATAAGGAGGATTAGACATACCTTGGACTTGTCTTTTCAAAGCTAGAAGTTCATTTTCTAGCTTTTACACCATTTGATCAGTGGTGCCTATAGATGGATATTCAGAAGATGAAGAAGATTTGCCTCTGTTAGGATCTCTTCTTATCTTCCCTGCCAAGATGAGATCATCTTCCACCTCAGTGGCCAAATATTGAGTAGTAGCAAGGTCTATGTGGCTAGCACGTCTCAGGCAAAAACTAACTTCAGGTAGCTGAGAATTGATGAAGAAGCATTTGAGATTCTCAGCTGTTGGCTAAGCAATTACAAGAATCATGTTCCTCAACTTGTCAAATTTGGCAATGAAGTCACTCATAGGTTCATGAGGTTCTTTCATCATCTATGTGAGCTGGGATAATAGGGCATGTGCATCTTCTATAGGCTTGAACCTTGCTTTGAATTTAGATGTGAGAGTGTCCCAGTTAGTCACTAATCAAGCCTGTAGATGGTAGAACCAGTCTGCAATAGTGCCTTGTAGTGTTTCCACAAATAGCTTGACTGCTACATCGTCATACTCCAAGCCTATCACACTGTAGGCTATGATGAAAGCTACAATGTGTTCATCAAGGTGATCTCTCCCATCACCAAAGAATTTGGGGAAATTCTTCCTTAAACTGTGTGGTAGCTCATGTAGAGGTGGAATTAAATTGATTGGGCCAAAAGAGTTACCCCAGGGGCCTTGCACCACCATGATTTGATTATGAAAAGGGGGGATAAAAAATATAGGTGGAGTATGTATAGGCAAAGCTCTGGTAATAATAGAAAAAGAAGACTCCTAGTTCATTGAACTTAAAGTTGTGGAGGAAATAAATTGAAATTTTGCTGTTACACCAACTCAAAAATAGGGTCAACAACACCTTGGGCTCTTTGGCTTCTAGTATAACATGGATTTGCTAGATTATAGAATAAAAATGGAAAAGAACTGGCCCTGCTTTAGCTTGAAGCTTGAGGCTTCAAACTGCACGTTCTTCCCTAACAGAATCACCAAAAACTATTGGTGTGGAACTGATAGAGAATTGACTTTTGAAATGAAACACTCAATCTCTAGCATCTCTAGTTTTGTAGCTCATAGTATATAATGGAAATGGATAAGGCTATAATGATAATGGATAAGACACAAGGATGCTTCAATCTAAAGTTTGAGGCTTCAAATTGCACAAAATTGTTGTGTCCCCAGTGGAGTAAATGGAAATGGATAAGGATATGAACTACTTCAATCTGAGACTTGAGGCTTTAGACTGCACATAACATCTCCAATGGAGTCACCAAAATTTTTTGGGTGAATATTTTATCACTAGCTAACTGATGGGAAAAATGGGTCATTTCAACCATAGCATAGGGAGATTGGTCAACCAGATGTGTAGGTTTACCACATCAAAAGGGGACAAATCTCTCCTCTCATCAAGGGGAGGTTCCTTGTAACTAGAAGGAGCTATATATATATATATATATATATATATATATATATATATATATATGTAGAAAATAACACTTGGGGGTAGGATAACACCATTCATATCTCCTTTTTTAAAGATGATGTTCACAAACAAAGGAGAAATCTAGACTGGAAACACTAAAGGCACTTCTATTTTTTTAGAAGTGGTCTTGTAGAAAAAAACTAGAGTTCTTTTAGGTAGGTAACAAGTAACATGGGCATAATAACCAACAGAATGAAGTGTAGCACAAATTCTCCATCTCAACTACCCAAGAGTGAAATATGAAGGACAATGAGGGCATAAATTCATCCCAAGGCCCTTTACATAGAAAGAAAATAGAAAACACACTAAAGACAATGGTGGCAGCACAAAGTCTCCCATAATTGGCTTCATGACACCTTCCTAATTACTTCCACTAGTTCTACTTATTTCATTACAATGGAAAAGAACACATTCAGGAAATAGACATAAGAACAATCTCCTAAATGACACAAGCTATTACAACACAAAGTCTAAAACTAACTTGCTTTCTCATTCAAAACAAAGAAATATGATTAACAATTTGAGCTCAAAGTCTCAGTGATCACCTCTCATTTTTGGCAGAGTTTTGTTTCTATAATAGAGAGATCTCCCTTGTGTAAAGAAGAGATTTACAATATATAGCAGCCCAAAAAGACTTGGCACTTTGTTTCATGGAATGGCCCATGCTGCATTCAATACCTTGAATGCATTTTCAATTCATTCAAAGAGGCCATGTTGGAATAGGGCATCTACCTTAATTGTGGCATGTCGATTCATCTTAAATGTCTCCTCTTGGGCTTGGGTCATCTAGACTTTTTCCTGTTGTCTATGCAATTGTCCACTTTGCCTTTACTCTAAGGGAGAAAAATAGGCCACACTTTTAATGCTTGTGAGCTTAGATGCTGGTGGACTATTCCACCTATTGGAAATAACTCTTATAAATCATTTTGGTCTTTCCCTCTTTCCTATTGCAATTTGAGCTCTTGAGCTATCTTTTCCCTTTTTGTTGGCTCTTTTGGCTCCCTCTCAGGGGTTATTCCTTTTGGCCTTAAGGCCTTTGAATGCATTTAGGTCTGTACTCAAACCTTTAAAGATCAACAATTATCCCATTGCCTGAATTTGACATCTATGGGGGTGTCATTTGATGTTTGGATTCCAATGGCTAGTTCATGGTGCCAAACTTTGACATCTATGGGCCTGTCACCCCTTGGTTAATTACTTTGGCTTTATTTCCTTCAGATTTCCCTTGATTAAGCTTAGTCTTTAAATCCTTCCAAAGTGAAGGTGTCCTTTTAGGACTTGGTAGAGGTCATTTTCTTGGTCACTGAGAGCCTCCCACAAGTGTACCTACCCTTCAAGGTTCTACGGGTGGCCTTCCTCTTCAAATCCTTTAGACAAAATGTCTAAAAGAATTCCTTTAGACAATTTATCTAAAGGATTTCTTTCCTTAGCCTTAGTCACATTCCATTTATTCCCTTGGGCTTTTTTCTCTTAGATGAATTTCTTTGGACAAAAGTCTAAAGGAATTCCTTTGGACTTTTGCTTAAAAAAATCTAAAGGAATTCCCACTTTTCTGCGTTGTTCACTTTTTTGAAGAAAACCTTACCCTTTTGACCTTTTGCAATGGTCCATTTTTCTCATCACCTACCCTCCACAAGGGCTGTTTGATCTCTAAAATTGCCTTTTAGAAAAGTCACAAAGGTCCTTTTGGCACCTATGTGCCCTCCACAAGGCACTTGTCCTTCAGGATTTATGAAGACTCCTTTGAACTTCCCATTAGGCCTTTGATCATTCCTTTAGACAAAATGTCTGAAGGAATTCCTTCAGACAATTTGTCTAAAGAATTTTACTTGTAAAATTCCACCGTGGAAAATCCCTCTGAAAGATATCTTTTGGTTCCCTTTAGTTCATTGCCCTCCGCAAGGGCAATTGCCCTTCCTTTGAACCTTTTAATTGAACCAACCTTGAAATTGCATAAGTGTTGGAAACTTGTTTTTATCCTATAGAGTCCATAGATCCAAGCCTACGGAGTCCATAGAAATTAGCCTACAGAGTCCATAGAAATCAGCCTGTAGAGTCTGTAGAAATAAGCCTATAGAGTCTGTAGAAATCCGCTTGCAAAGTCCATAGAAATAAGCCTATAGAGTCTGTTAGCTACAAAATCTTGAATAATGGAGAATTTGAATACTCAGAATAACTTTTTGAGAAGGGAAAAGAGAATTTTGGCCTATAGGACCAAAATAGTTCATATGTTGTCCCAAAAATGAGTGACAACTTTTGGGAACAATAGACACTAATAAAATTCAATGCCCTCTCCATGAATCTATCATCCATGACATCATCATGGATATGATGTGTTAGTAATCAAAGTGCACACTCAATGGTAGTCTCTAAATACTCATCATCATCTGAACCTATGCATAACAACATAATACATCAGATGCCTACCCATGTAAATAAGTAATGAAGTATGAAACATATACAAATATACAATAGAAACCTACCCTTAATGGCCCTAAGGGGATTGACATATAATACAACCTCCTTGATGATCCCACCTTTAGAAAATAATGGTGCCCATCTATTCTCCCTCCACCATGACTTGTAGGCATTAGTCACTCCTACATCATACACATCTAGTATGTCAATCATCAGATCTTACTCTATTAATATAATTATAGTTAACTTTGTAATTTACATTCTAGGCCAACTCTCTATTCTAACAAGAGTATGAGAACTCCTCAACCACACCAATGGTGCTAGTTTCACATATTGAGTAACACCAAACTACCACAATACTCATTTGTACTAAAACCTTTCAAATACATTGACCTAATAGTTATACAATTAGAAACTCACTCTCACACATCTTAGCTAAACACCATCCTTAAGCTATCCCTCATAGCCCCTATAGGGACTCTGGATAATATCTCTAGCTGTCAACCTATCCAGTACTTATAGATACTACATCATGCTACTCTTAGGCACATCGGTCATACTAGTACACATCTTTGAAAATGTCTAAGGATGATCCCAATCATCCCATCAAGGTAAAATTGGTCTACTCATTTCTATATGATTATATGTCTAATTATTAAATAGTTTATATGACATAATACCACCTGCACATATCTGCTAAGTGAAGTAGTATAAATCATAATACAAGTGGGCTAACATAGTATGACCCTATGAGTACATGGTGTTGTGATCCTCTATATCCTATATTATCCCATGCATCGTATATGAGATAGATACCCTACACTCATCCACTATAACAAATGAATCCAAAAAATCACTAATAAATTCCATAAGTATAGAACATTTATTGTGATAATTAGTAATAGTAATACATCATTTTAGCTCCCTATTCAATGAATCCCCATAAACATCATGGAAAATACCTCATAGTCCACTCTATAGATCAATCACTAGTAGACTCCTATAGCACTAATATTTGACCAGTAATCAACAACTTCAAAATATTATATCCATCCTCCAAGGCAATAGTCATTTCCCCAGTAGGTATCCAAAATATATTGGTATTTTTGTCTCACATCACACATAATGTTTTCATCATATGATTTTCCCAAGGCATAAAATCCAATTATGCCACATAACAAAATGGTTCTATCACATCCATCTCCTCATCTATCAAGGGCAATCCCTGTAACATCTCCATCATTTGTCAACTCTAGAACCCTCTCATGCACACATCCAATTGCAAAATACAGCCAAATTTAGCATTAACATCATATAATATTAGATAAATATAAAATAAAAGTAATAAAACACCATTCAGTAAGAATAAAACATAAAAAACTAGGCCTAGTGTACATTATCTCCTCATATGGGATAACAACATTAGGTAGTAGTGCCATACCTAGGACAATAGTGCCAAAAAATGGACACTAGTTCCATTATCATGACAATAGTTCCATATTTATAAAAATGACCTTAAACTACCAAATTTTCACTAAAAACAATAAAATATGTACTAAATGTGTCAAAAATAAGGGAAAAAATAGACTCCTTACTAGGTTAATCTCCTCCCCAGCTTGGATAAGCACATCCACCTCTTCATACTAGGTCACACTTGCTCCTCTTCTTCTAGACATACTCTTTAGCTTAGAACAAACAATCACTATCAAGTTAAATGGTTCAAATGAGTTTTTAAACAAATCAACCAACCTATTTAAGTCACATTTTTAAAATTCCACCTTAGAGGTTGATATTATGTGCCAATTTGGCCGACTGATACCAATTTCTTCCAAACATGATATATAGATAATCAAAACTCTGATTTAATATCTATTTATTATGCATGGGACTTAACCCTGATGTATCTCATCTTATACTAGTTTCACTAATATCTCCATCACATTTAAATCCATAATAAAAAAACCTATATTCCCTTAACAAACTCAATATAGACTAACGGTCTATCATAATACCAATTTAAAAAACTGATTCCATCACAATCGATAAATATTCAAACCTAAAAATAACATTACCCAACCTAACTATCACCAACATACTAGACAATATCAATTTTGGTTAGACACCATTACTATAGTTTCATCTTTCTCACCAAAATGAGGGAATATATACATAAATTATATTAGATATAGATTCACACAACACATATATTAGTTTATATATATATTCACATAGACACACAAATTGGTATAGATACATATTCACATAAATTGGTTCATATACAAATTTTTAGGTGCATAGGTTTACTTATATATATAGTTTAATTAATATATATGGATATTTTGACACACAGGTTTAATTATATATATAGTTTGAATCAGATATATGGATATTCACACACCCATGTTTATTTAAATATGCATATTCATAGACACATGTTTACTAAGATATACAAATTAACTCAAATATACATATATTTAAACACATAAGTTTACTTAGATATACATATTCATACACATAAGTTTACTTAGATACATGGTTTGAGTTAGATATACATATATTCAAAATGCACAATTACATTACTCAGATATCAATATTAGGGGAATCATGTAGGGAATACATCCTTGATCCCATAGGGATTCACCAAATCATATAGATGGAATGGTAAGTTATACCATTCATTATGTTTAAATTGCTAGGTTACACCTAGATTGTCACTAGGATGTCACTAGGACTTGATTGATTTGGGTCACACGCTCATCTTTAGCATTTAATCCATACACTTAAACCAAACCTAGATTATGTAGGCCAAGTGATAGTTTTGACCTCCAATTTTAGTTTACATACTCAGATTTGGTCTAGATATATGAGTGGGGACAAGCAAGCCTTGTTTATCCACATTTTTAGATTACATACTTAGATTCAATACACATATTAGAGTGAGGGAAATCGTGCCTTATTTCTCTACATTTTCAATTTACATAACCATATTTAGTCTATATATCAGAGTAGGGGAAAATAGGGTTTTGTTATTCATGATCCAGTTCACTATTTAGATTTAGAACATGGGGCAACCATATTTTGGATTTATTCCTCATATACTTCATTCCATCTCCTATCCACTTCTTTGTCTAAGAAGTGGGCTAGTTACAAAGTACATCTGCATAGGTAAGTATATGTACACATTCTTATTTAGATTTTACTCTAGTACTTTCATTTCATTACAATACTAGAATAAAAGGGGGTAAAATATATACACACTAATTTGGTTAAACAACCACAAGCACTATGTCTTTTACTTCTCTTTCACATGAAGGTCTTAGCAACAAGTTTAAATCTTGTTTGCATGGTAATTTTGTCTCTTTTGGTCTTTCTTATGTCTTGTATTCCCTATTTATTACACCTACAGTGATATTCAATCATATCCACCTAGTCATAGGGTCCCATAGCCTATTCTACCCAATCTTAACTCTATTTTTATACCTCAAGAAACTATCACTCTTATCTATATAGTATCACCAAATGGCACTAGTTTCCACCTTTTGGTGCTAGTGTCCAATGGTTACTTTACTCCCTAGTGTCCAATGGTCACTTTACTCCATTTTTTAGGTCTTAACACTCCCTCAAACCTTATATAATGTTTCTAATCCCTATTTTTCATATTTTAAATTAGGGACAAGGTCTTTTTATCACTTGGATTTTCACCCTTTGAGGAAATTTCTCAACTCTCCTCATCCAAATGGCACAATTGAAACACCTTTAGGCTTGTGAGTATACTAAAGATGAGGTGAATATCTAGATAGGGATAGCTACCTTGATATACCACTTTAGATCACTACTAAACCTAAAATTTATGAGGGAAAAGGTAAAGTGATAATTGAAATCAAACTATCCTAAGGGGGGGGGTTACACCAAATTTATTGATGACTACCGATCAGCTACATGTTACACATGAAACCAAAAGACTAACTGAACATACACTTTTCTAATTTGAATTTTCTCATATCAATATTTCATTTTGAAGGTTATGATGAATGTTTAAGATAAGAAGACTAGATAAGAGGCCTAAAATGGAACTATTTTAGTAGGATAACTAACTAAACCTTGACAACTTATAAGAAACTTCACATGATCTACAAGAATAAGCTTTCAAACTACAAATAGGTGAGATAATGAGACAATCATACTAAGGAAATAAGAGTAATCACTTATGTAAAATCAAACATTCTAAATAAATACACTAATAATAATAATAATAATAATAATAATAATAATAATAATAATAATAATAATAATAATAATAATAATAATAATAATAATAATAATATAAGAGGTAAAACCAATAGTATTTATTGATAAAATGGTATGAAAATGAGTATATATTTTCCATACCCAGGTGGAGCATAGTTTAAAAAGGCCAAAATTACTAGTTTTTATAGAACTTGAGAGAGAGAGAGGAGAAAAGAGAAGTCCAAAGGTCACAAGGACACTTGTCAAGCTAATAAAAGGAGTTAAATATGCATGAGAATAGGATGTGAAATGAATAATATAAGGTTAGGAGGCACAAGTGTCATCTTAAGTCATGAAAGTTCTTGAAAAGTGGCATGAAACTCCTTATATTGGCTCAAAAAACCACCTTCCTCATCCACACTTGTTTGAATGTATTAAAAATAAATATGGATAGGTTTTATGGTTATAATTAAGGGTAAGGATTTTATACATTCTTATCCATGCATTTTTTATAGTCTTAGTCATTCTAAACCTTCCCAAAATGAGCTATCACCATCTACAGTCAAAATAACTCTTCTTTCACACACCCCTCACACTTGGCCTCTAAAAAGGCATTATTTTTCCATTAAAATGCATGGGATGGAGTGGATGACACTTGGAAAGACCCTCCATATCCTTATAGGCATTAGAAACACCTTAAAATTAATTTATTTGAATCTTTCCACCCTTCTCACTAGTATAGTCATTATGTCAATTTTAACTAGCTGAGATGAAACTATTTGTAATCACAGTCAAGAGTTTTTATGGAACATGAAATGGACATAAAAATTTATAAAAATTATATAAATTCCTTCCAAACTTTATTTCATATCCTAAATGTTCCTAGAACTACACAATGCACAAAATAGTCAAAAGAACCCATTTTGTACCCTATCTATATAGATTCCATACAACTCAAAAAGGTGTGGAGTATTTTGAGAGAGTCTCCTAAAACATAGAGTAACTTTCATGTTTAAAATATGTCATTAAAATATCTTACCATCTCTATTTCCTCCATGGTGTCAATAACCAAGGTTGTAAGGGTTTAAGCCTATTTTACCCTCTTAAGCATTGTTTATAAAATTTAGACATTGGAAATACCAAAAAATACCACTAGAGTATAGTTCAAGACCTCCATCAAATTATCCAAAATTATTATATTCCCATGCACAACCTCAAGGGATATGTGATCACTTCAAATTGGCCTATCAAGCTTGTTCTTCCACTTTTCATAGGTCTAAGTTGTCTTTGAACCAAAATATGAACTCTTTGTGCTTCCTCTACATTACATAAGACTTTTACATATCTGATATGAACTTATAAAAATTCTCCAATAGGTTGGAAATCTTATCTCATGATAGAAGTGAAAATGGTTTTCTATTTGGCTTTAGGCTTGCATAAAACCCTTATGTTAGAAGCCATAAAATTGGATTTATTTTAATTACATAAGATTTAAAAAATATTTAGTGATCCAATAAACATTCATCAATAGGTTATAATGATCATCTCAATGTGGAAGTGAAAATGGTTCTTCATTTGGCTTTAGGCCTAGACTATGCCCAATAGGCCTACCTATATACTTGAGGCTCTAGGATACCTTGCTAAGATTCACCCTTTCTTATTTTTATTATTATGTTTGAATCTATGTTATCCATATCTATAAACCTTTTTGAAAGGTTCAACCATCCCCTGGTTCACCCTTTCATCTCTATTTTCCAAAATTGCTAGTTTGTGCACCTAGGGAAGTGCCCTCTATTTTAGACAAAATACAGGGAAATTCCCCTATTTTTCTAACAAAAAAATGTTATATGGGATTATCCAACCCATAAATATTTTTTTTAAAAAAAATTGTCCTTTGATCAGGTCATTTGTCCTCTAAACCCCTTCTAAATCTAAGGTAGATGTTTAGGAGATAAACTGTGTGTAGGATTCCAAGATGTGGACTATATGTTGCTTGCTCAGGGTCCTTCCTTTGATTTTTTTTCCACTTAAAAGAGCCTATAAATATCATTAATATAATTTTTAGTGTGTCCCAAGTTTTTTTATCACTTTGACCTTCCCACATACTCCTCATAATTTGACTAGTTAGGACTGAGTCTGATCTTTGCCTGACTGTATTTCCTATTTACTCCCTTAAGGATGACCCCTGTAGGTGGGTTTGTAGTATTTGGACCCTAAAATGATGTTATAAAACATTATTGAGACCTAAAAATGATTTTGGAGATTACTTGGATCAATTCTCCTCTTCCTTATGTATTTTCCACATTCACAATCCTCAAGCTTGTTCACTATCTATCCCAGTTAAACACAGTCAATAATGTTGGGACAAATAAGATATTGTAGGTGAATTTATACTTTAAACCTATAAGACATGTCCTATGATAAATTTTATGTCTTTTAGGAGAAATAATCACTATCAAGGTTTATGTTTCCATGCTTAGACTCATTTGTTTGGTTAAGCTACCTAACTATATTTCTTGTAGTCAATTGTAGGTGGTCTTTTAGAACAAAATATGATTATAGGTAATAATATATACTTGGTATTAAATATGAAACAATTTTTGGTTGTCATTAGAGGATGATGGTGTCTTTTTTATTCATAAAGAGTCCCCTATCCAATAACTAGGCTCTCATTACCTTTCAATATATTGAAGAACTACTTGAATATACTATACTGCAGAGAACACTTAATCTTCTACAGTACAAAAATGCATGAAATGGGAAACTTGTATTAACATGATATTATAACCAAATGATAATTTATAAAGTCAAACCAATTATTTTTGACTTGGATTTTAACATGTAAAGTTTAGACCAGTCAGCGCTTCAAAAATACTTCATCATGGAAAAGTCAAAAGAATGGTTAGACCTCTATCCAGATAGATTAAGGTAATTAATATCTACATTTTTTTCTATATGTGAATCATGAATAACCAAGCCATTATGAAACTAAAGATGTTATAATGGAAATATATATAACTTTTAAAGCTCTATATATGATAAGAAATATTCAAGTAATTCCTAAATTGATATTTCAACATTTCTCTGTCATTATTCAACCACCTATAGGTGGACATTCTGATGTGTACATGCAAGCAGTAAGTACGGGGGTTCATGAATTCAAGGAAAATACATTTCATGGGAATTTATATCTTATTATGATGATAAAATGAAACCTTAGAGTGTTTCCAAGTCTAAGACAAGTCTTCACACTTCATTTTCAATGTTTGGACCTTTTGAAGGCACATGTAAGTAAATATTTTTATGGAAAAATGTGTGAAGATGTTGCACATGGATGTAATATTCATTCCTCCTTGTGAAATTTATGGAAACTCATTTTATTTTTAATGTAAAAATGATATGTATCAGCATTTTTGAACTTTATACTACTCCATGGACATGTTAAATACCCTAAAATAGTCTGCTTAGTTGACTGTGCATGATAGTTATAGAATAAACTAATTGTATGATACTTGATGACTATACTCTCATGGTGATTTATTGAAAAAATAGATTTAATGGTAAAGGGGACCAATAAAACATCATAAAAATTAGTATAAACCTATCAAAACATAGTGAAGTCACCATAAAAGCATAGAGCTATTGAAAATGGTGGAAACCTACCTATTGTATAAAAAAATGCTTCCTCTTTCAACTTAAGATTATTTGCATATAAAAAAACCTTGAAATGATAAAATAAAAATGTAAATAACTATATTAGGAATTCAAAATATTCTATAATCAATCCCAATATCTTGATTATGTAGAATCATCCAAACAAGATCAAAGCCTATAGGGTGCATAGATTGGCAAACATAAAAATATAGTCAAATTCATGAGGATGGTTAATAAATAAAAAGACACCATTATTAAAAATATTATTATGTAAATCAATCTATCTGAGTATAATTTCACCTCCCAAAGGTGTTTGAGTTGGAAGTTCTTAAACTATCTATACTAAACATAAACCTACTGATTAGTTTTGTGTGTCTAAAAGGGTGAAGAAGGAGAAAACTAGTTTTGGCTCAAAATTGGAACTTATATATAATGTAAAACATGTAAATTAACTTTATTAATATGAATATACATTCTATGGCCTTCTCCCACATGTCACCTTCCCTCATGGGCCATAAAAGTTCCAAACTCCCTCTTTTTAGTTGGTTTCTTGATCTTTAGTTAGATAACCTACAAAATTAAGATGGAAGTGGCATTCCTAATAGGTAATATGACTTATTGGACGTTTTATAAGAAACAAGGACACTTGGGCACCTTGAAAACCATGCCACTTGCATTTATGACCTAGAAAAGCCTTATAAATGACTCAAAATGAAAAATTGACTAATATGACTAATACTAAGGTTAAGATGACATAAAATAACTTAAAATACACCCCCTTACAAGATATTAGACATATAAAACATCTAAAAAGTCAAGATTTTACCTATAGGGGTCCCAATTTGACTTACATGGTCAAATTTGGTCAACAAATTGGTGATTCATAAGGGTAGTATGCCTAATATACTAACTAGACCAATAGCCTTATCAATCCATTGGGATTGTATAAGAAAAAAAATAGGAATTTTACCATTAACAACAATATTTTATGAAGAAAAGACCAATGACTACCTCAACCGTATAAATCAAAAGACACACACAAAATAAATCAAACTAACTAACATGTCACACACACATACATGTGTTCAAGGTACTTAGGGGAATCAAAAAATAAACTATTATGAACAAATATAAACTAAGAATACCTCTTTTATAATATAAAAAGGAAAGTTTCTTGAATATTCTTCTTCATGAGATGAGTCATAGTGCCAAACATGTTTATCCTTAGATTGGATGCTTCGTAGATCAGACCTATTCCTTGGCACTTCATTTGATCTAATCTCAAGTAGATCATCCTTAAATAGGTATCCAATGAACTTGTACACATACCTCATACTACTGCCCCCTCTTAATCTTATGATCAATTTGTATCTTCTTAGTAGGCATGGCTTCAAGAGGATTGGTTTCTTGTTATTTAAAAGATTGAGGCCAATAGGAGTTTGTTTCATCCCTTAATAGCTGATATATTTCTCCAAACTAATTGAGAGGATGATATCCCATTTTTATGATTTCAAACATATAATCATGGAATTCATATGACTCTTGAAAGGACATATTTAAAAGTTTTTTTTTGCATACTCACTTGATTGCCAAGGTTGCCTTCTCCATCTTTGACTAGATCATAACTTCTTTGAAGAGGAGTATAACCTGCTCTAATGATTGTAAAAAAGTCATCCTAAGTCTAATTAGGAAATTTTTGTTTCCCATCCATGGTATCTTTCATAGTGATTGAAGAACTAATGAGTATTTCTTCCTCTTTAGCAAAAGGAAAACATTCTTCCATATTAACCTAATTAGAAGTTTCCACACAAGATACCACCTCTTCTTTAGCATTTAAGACCCCTTGAGGGATCTCAAGTTGTATCTCAAATAAAATAACATGGATTTGGTTCCCAAGTATTGTAATATCCTCAATTTCCTTCTCCTTCTTGGGTATGCCAAGATCAGGCATCTTGTAATCATGTCACTTAATCTAATGAGGTTGCCAAGAAGCTAAGATTTCTTTAAGCAAGAGTTTTGAGTTTTTATCAAAAAAATAATCCTATTTATGTTCCCATACCATAGGTACATCAAGGTAAAATGTGATGGGGTGAGGACAAGATGAAATAGTTGGTGGAGGTGGCACATAGAACTCAAAATCAAATTGAGAGTGAAATGTAGGGGATTATTTTGGAAGCTCTTTAGGAAGGGGAGCTAGACCTTGGGATAAAATTTATTGTTTTTATTCCTTCAATTTGAAAATCAGTTAATTCATATCTAATTTATCTTGATCACTCTCTTGATAGAGTTTATATGGGGTCTATTTAGGCATATGATTTTCTTTTAGGTCTAAACCTTTCATCACACCTTGACTCAATAATTTCAGCTTTGACTCTAACTCTTTAATTTTATTGGCTAGGTTCTCTTGGAAAAGTATTTCTTGAAGTTCATAGGCATATTCATGAGGATGAGGAGTAAAAGAGGGATAAAATGGAACACAAGAAGCTTATTAAGGAAGGGTGGGAGCGACTTGCATAAGATCAAGCTCTTTCGCAACTTCACATTCCTTATCAAGGCTTCTATCCTATTTCTTTCCCCATGACTCCACTATATTATTCTATTTTAGGATGTTAGTATCAAGAGTATACTATTGAGCTATTGATGGAATTTTAGAAGTGGATGAAGTGTTTAAGAAACATGGGATTTCCTTAAGCTTAGATTCTCCACCTTGTCTCTGACTTGGAATCTCATATCTAGAGGTCACTTCTTGAGGTGGGGATGTAATTGAAGAGGGAAATGAGGGATTAGATTCAACTAATTTTTATAATGACATGGATTAATGAATATACATATTAGACAACTCAATCTACCTATCAATACTTGCTTTAAGAATAAGGTTTTTCTTTTCAACTCTCTCCTCCAACTGATTGGGAAAAGGATGAATTTAATAAGCTTGATTGGGTTCATGAGTGGGAATCATGTAGGATTGATATAAATCTTGGGGAAGTGGATATTAAGGCTAATATGTTTGGTGAGGTTACTTTTCATGAATTTTTAGCCTATCTTCTAAGGATGAAACTAAGACACTCATATATAACATCTCACTTGTGAGCCTTTGCCAATTGGCTCTCTCAATAGGTGCCCACTCTCTTTTGAAAAGATCTAATGCATCTCTCACCCTATGAATTAAATGACTAGGAATATCTAGATCATGTCCCCTTTGTGTGCTAATATCTATCATGTACCTCTCATAGCCCAAGAGAGTTTGCTTGAAAGTGGAAATGGATTGACTTGAGAAGTGAATGGGTTGAATAGTAGGAGTAAGGTATTAAGAAGGCTGGTTATAAGGCTGATACACTTCATGCCAAGGCTGATAAGATTCATGTTGGATTTTATATGGATCATGAGAATGCTGGTAATATTCACACAAAGGCTGATAGGGAATGCTATAAGTTTAAAAAGTCTCACCAAATTATGAAAAATAGTACTCAACACCAAGGTCAACCATGAAACTTCATTAGGAAGAAAGAACACAAGGAATGGATATAAAAAATATTCAAAATTAATACCTAGGCTTCTTGACTAGTTGATGTAACTTCAGAGTCACCATTGATGCTTAGATAGATGCCTCCAAAGGCTGATGTGTTGAAAGAGAACACCAAAATTATTTCAACTTCTTAGATTGAGTCCCATCAGGCATGTTAGAAACTATTGTCACTTGGATTTTCACCCATTAAGGATATGTCTCAGCTCTTCTCATCTAAGTGGCACAATTAAAACACATCTAGGCTTGTGGGTAGCCTAAGGATGAGGTGAATCTCTAGATAGGGTTAGTTCCCTTGATGTACCACTTTTGATCACTACTACACCTAAACTTTGTGAAGGAAAAGGGAGAGACAAAAATGAAATAAAAATATCCTAAGGGGGTGATACACCAGATTAATTGATGAATATGAACCAGTTGCATGTTACACATGAAACTAAGAGAGCAACTAAACATACACTTTTCTAATCTAAATATTCTCACATCAGTATTTCATTATGAAGGTTATGACAAATGTTTAGGCTAAGAGGACTAGACAAGAGGCCTAAAATGAAACTATTTGACTATGATAACTCACTAAAACTTGACACCTCATATGACACTTCACATGACCTACAAGAAGAAGCTTTCAAACTAAAAATAGGTGAGAGAATGAGACAATCATGCTAAGGAAATAAGAGTCATCACTTATGCAAAATAAAAAATTCCAAATGAACACACTAAGAAAAATAATATAATAGGTAAAAATAGTAGTATTTATTGATCAAATGGTATGTAAATTATTAGGGCTTCACCATACTTAGGTGGAGCATAGTTTACAAAGGCCAAAATGGTTGGTTCTTATAGAACTTGAGAGAGAGAGGAGAAAAGAGAAGTCCAAAGGTCATAAGGATTCTTGTAAATTTGAGAAAATGAGTTACATATAAATGATAAGAAGATTTTAAATGAACCATACAAGGTGAGGAATCACAAATGTCACCTCAAGTCGTGAAATTTCTTGAAAAGAGGCATGAAACTCCTTATGTTGGCTCAAAAAATTGCCTTCATCATCCACACCTATTTGAACATCCCAAAACTAACTATGGATAGGTTTTATTATTATAATGAATGGTATAGATTTTATACATTCCTCTCCAATCATTGGTTGAAGTCCTACTCATCTGGAACCTTCTAAAAATGAGCTATCACCATCTATAGTTAAAATAACTCCTCTTTCACACACCCCTCATGATTTTCCTCCTAAAAGGCATAAATTTTACATGAAAAACCATGTAATGGAGTGTATGAAACTTATAAATACTATACATGGCCTTAGAGGCATTAGACACACCTTAAAATTAGTTTAATTAAAGCTTTTCCACCTTTCTCACTTGCTTGGTCACTATGCCAATTTTGAATGGCTGAGATGAATCTATTTGTAAGCACACTTAGGATTTTTTTTATGGAAAATTAAATATAAATAAGGAGTCATAAAAATTATATATCTTCCTCCCAAAATTTATTTCATCTCATGAATGTTCCTAGAACCTGCATAATGCACAAAATAATTAAAAAAAACCCATTTTGTACCCTATCTATATAGATTCCATACAAATAAAAAGGGTGTGTAGTATAAAAAGAGAGTATAATACAACATAAAATAAATTTCATGTTCAAAATAGGTCACTATAATATATTTCCATCTCTATTTCCTCCATCAGGTTAATAACAAGGGTTTACAAGGGTTTAAGCCTGTTTTACCCTCTTAAGCATTATTCATAAAGTCTATATGTTATAAATACCAAAAAATACCACTATATTATATTTAAATACCTAAATAAACTTATAAAAAGTTATTATATTACCATTCATAGCCTCAAGGGAGATTTGATCACTTCAACTTGGCCTATCGAGCTTGTTCTTCCACTTTGCATAGGTCTAAGTTGTCTTTGAGCCAAAATACGACCTCCTTGTGCTTCCTATAAATTCCATAAGAATTTTAAATTTTTTAAATAAAATTATACACATTATATAATATATTTTAAATCTTATCTCATTATATAAATGAAATGGTTCTCCATTTGGTTTAAGCTTAACTATGCCCAATAGGCTTACCTACAACCCTTGTGTTATAGGCTATCCAATTGAAATTATTTAAATTCCATAAGATTTAACACATATTTATTTTAACACTATAAATTCATAAATATTTTATAATTATCATCTCAAGGTGGAAGTGAAAATGGTTATTCATTTGGCTTTAGGCCTAGACTATGCCCAATAGGCCTACCTACATACTTGAGGGTTTGGGATACCCTATGGATCTTAGACATTTATTAATTTTATTTTCATGTTTTCATAGGTTTTATATATCTTAATAAACATTATTTAAATGTTAAATCATCTCTTGTTTCACCCTTTCACCTCTATTTTCCAAAACTACCAGTTTGTGTACCTAGGGAAGTGCCCTCTATTTGAGACAAATCATAGGGCATTTCCCCTATTTATCTGACAAAAAAAAATGTTGGATGGGGTTATAAAACCTATAATATTATTTTTAAAAAATATGGTATTTTCATCAAGTAATTTGACCTCTAAATCCCTTCAAAATCTAAGGAAGACTTTTAAAAGACACACTATATGTTGGATTCAAAGATGTGGACTGTATGTTACTTGCTCAAGGTCCTTCATTTATTTTCCATTGAAAAGAGCATCTATAGATCATGAATATAATGATGAGTGTGTCCCAATTTTTTTTATCACTTTTACCTTCCCACATACTCCTCATGTAGACACCTAAACCTGGCCACTGATAACCTCGAATCAGGCTTTTGGTTAGTTTCCATCTAAAACACATAATTTGGCCTAAAAAGCACTAAAACATGAAAAATGATGTGACAAAGATAAATTAAAGTTATTATTTTGGCCAAGGTATCCCTAAATGGGGAAATATAATTTATGGGCCAACTAACTTTGATCAATTTATTTTAAGTCAAAATGCCAACTTTGCACCTGGGTGCTCTAGATTGCTCTTTCCTATCAAAACTTCTACACAAGATTTTTGCCTTTACTATTTGTTGTTGGAAAAATTATAAATGTTAATATTCATCTAGCACATCTAATTTGGACTTCTAATTCAAATCTAGTCAAATTTATGACCAATAACAAGACATTCTGATCAATTTGAGTAATTTGTGCATAAAGTGCTTAATAATGCTTAAGAACTAATTAACCCAAATCAAGGCCTAATCAAGAATTACATGAATTTTTTTTGAATACTTATTTTTGGAAATGAATATTGAATATCTATATCATCAAGTGACCTTATTTCTTTGAAAGACATCCCTAGGCCATAAATTCCATAAATATCTAGATTCATGCCCTCCATGCCTCCTCAATGCCTTCTATGATGCCCTCCATTCATAGTAATTGCCTCTTATTCCAATGCCATGATGAGGATAATTAAAAAATTAATTAAAAATTTTTAATTAATCCTCAACCACACAACTAAATATTCAGATGGAAAGTTAAGGTTGATTATGATCAAATCCAAAAATCTATAAATAGGAGGCTTCACAACTTCATTTGTAAGCTTAATTAGTGCAAAGTTATAATGCATGATTGGTTCCAAAATCTTCATGAAACTAGTGTTATAATTCCAAATTGATTCCAAGCCATAATCCAAAGGTGCCAAGAGGATGTGAAGGTATCCACACTCCATTGAAGAAGACCTCTTGAAGCACAAGCCGAGCAAGCCACCATTACAAAGGAATTTGGAACATCTAAGGAATTTGAAAGGAATTCTTGTGTTTTCATTCTTTGATTTTTAGTTATGCTTGTCATTTGATTTTGTTAACTAAGCTCTCCCTAGTGTCTAGGCCTAGAGATGTTATGTTATTAGTGTGTTTATTTCATCTTGTTTTTTATTTTGGAACTAGCACAATACTAACCATACTCTCTTGAGTCAAATTCCTAGATTACACCTCATACTTTGACTGGTCAGGACTGAGTGTGACCTTTACTTGACTATATTTCCTACTTATTCCTTCAAAGATAACCCTTGTAGGTGGTTTTATAGTAGTTGGACCCTAACATGATGTTCTAAAACCTTATTGAGACCTCCCAAGACTTTTATCAATTACTTGGATCAATTTTGCTCTTCCTTATGCATTTTCCACATTCACAGTCCTCAAGCTTGTTCTCTATCTATCCTAGTCAAAAATAATCAACTATGCTAGGAAAAATAAGATCTATAGGTTAATTTATCCTTGAAACCTATAAGACATGTCCTATGATAAATTTGAGGTATTTTATTAAAAAATTTCACTATAAAGGTTTATGTTTCCATGTTTAGACTCACTTGTTTGGTTAAGTTGCTTAACTATGTTTCTTATAGTCTATTATAGGTGGTCTTTTAGACCAAAGTATGCCTATAGGTAATAGTCTATACCTGGTATTAAATTTGAATCAATTTTGGTTGTATATACAGGATCATGGTGTCTTTTGTATTTATAAATAGTCCTCTATCTAATAACTAGGCTCTCATTACCTTTCAACATATTGATGAACTACTTGAATATACTATACTAAAAAGAAGACTTCATATTCTACAATATAAAAATGTATGAAATGGGAAACTTATATCAACATGCTATTATAACAAAATAATCCTTTGTCAAGTCAAAATACTACTTTTGGATTTGGATTTTAACATGGAAAGTTTAGACTAGTCAACACTTCATCATGGAAAAGTCACAAGAATGGCTAGGCCTCTATTTAGATAGATTAAGGTAATTAATCTCTAAAATTTATTCTATATGTGAATCATGAATCATGAAGCCCTTATGTAACTCAATATCTTTCAATGTAAAACTATATCAGTCTTCAACCTCTACCGACCCTGAAAAAGATTCAAGCAACTCCTAAAATAATATTTCAACATTTATCAATCACTATTAAACCACCTATAGGTGGATATTCTGATGTGTACAGGTAGGAAGTGAGTATGGGGGTTTGTGCATTCAAATAAAATACCTTCTATACCAATTTATCTCCTAATATGATGCTAAAATGAAACATTAGGGTGTTTTTAAGTCTAAGACAAGTCTTCACACTTCATTTTCAACATTTGGACCTTCTATAGGCACCTATAGGTAGATATTTTTATGGTAGAATGTGTGAAGATGTTGCATATGACTATAATATTCCTTCCTCCTTGTGAAATTTGGGGAAAATCATCTTCTTTTTAGTATCACAATGAGATGTATCAACCTCTTAAAACTTTATAACACTCCATGGATGTGCTAAATACCCTAAAATAGTCTACTTAGTTGATTATGCATGATAGTCATGGAACAAACTGACTATATGATGCTTGATGACTACATTATCATGGATATTTCTTGGATAAAGAGATTGAATGTTATAAGGGATAAATAAAAAATCATAAAAATGAGGATCAACCTATTAGAACTTAGTGAAGTCACCATCAAAGCATAAAGCTTTTGAAAATGGTGGAAACCTACCTATTACATAAAAAAGTGATTCCTCTTGCAACTTAAGATGATTTTAATATTAAAACAACTTTAAATTATAAACCAAGAATGTAAATAATTATACGAGGGATTAAACATCCTCTGGAATCAATCCCAATAGCTAGATTGTATAGAATCATAAAAAAAGAGCAAAAAATATAGGGTGCACAAATTGGTAAGCATAAAAACATAATCAACTTCATAAAGATGGTTCATAAAGCACATGATAATAGTATTCAAAATATTGGTATGTAAATTAATCTCTCTAAGTTTAATTTCACCTTTAAAAGGTGTTTGACCTAGAAATTCTCCAACTGCCCATACCAAGCATAAACTTGCTTATTGGTTCTATGTGTCTAAAAGGGTGAATAAGGATTAGAATGGTTTTGGATAAAAATTTGAACTTAAAAATAATTTAAATCATGGAAAGTAAATTTACTTATATGAAGAGACATTACATGGCCTTCTCCCATGTGTCGCCTTCCCTCATGGGCTGTACAAGTGCCAAACTCCCCCTTTTTAGTTGGTTTCATGATCTTTAGTTAGATAACTTTTAATATTAAAATGGGGATGAAATTATTGATATGGAATCTAACTTATTAGATATTTTATAGGAAATAAGGACACTTGAGAACCTTGAAAACCATGCCACTTGCATTTATGACCCCTAAAAGCCTTCTAAGTGACTCAAAATGATAAATTAAATAATATGACTAAGACCAAAGATAAGATGACATTAAATTACATCAAATAACTTATAATACACCCCATGACAAGATATTATACCTTTAAAACATCTAAAAGTTTAGTTTTTTACCTATAAGGGTCCTAATTTGACCTATAATGTCAAATTTAGTCAATAGGTCTTATATTCAAATCAAAGTTCCTTATTTATAAATATCCTTGAAATTAATTTCACATCTAACACTTAAAATATTGGTACATAATTACATAAAATAAGTCTATAATACATATCAAAACATTATATATTACTCAACTATCACATCTAGACTTACATGCTTGATTAAAGAATAACCTAAGTAAAATTCATTATAACATACCTTGTACATTTATTATGCACATTACCTAAGGGTTAACTACATGTGATCTTAGACCCATAACATTGGGGCTACTATAGTAAATAACAAGGACAACATGGGTTTTGTCTTGAATGATTGTAATATCCCACAACCCAATTTTTTCCCTTTATTTTTAATTTGATATAGTTTTTATTTTATGTATGGTGTCCCATTAGGGGTTTGGAAGTGATCTATGCATAATAATGACACAAGTGAGCTTCCAAAAGTCCTAATATAGACACTCAAAAACTACACATGATAGCTTTTGATGTTAAACTACCTCTTTGACTTTGACCTGACCTCACATCTAGTGGACCACCTAGTAAACTAAACTCACTTATTAACTTAACCTCTAACCTAAAACACTTAATTAAACAATTTAATTAAACTTGATTTAACCTATTTTCCTCTTACCCCTCAACTACCAATGGTAATTATAACTATCAATGGTTATCCTGACCATCTATGGTTAGGCCTCCAAACCTATTTTTAAGCATTAAAGCATTGATAACCCTTATGCAAGATAAGCATTTCTCTAAATAGAAAATTGATTTCAAATGTAATAAACTAGTAGATTTATCCCCTTATCAAATTAGTAAATTCCTCCATCCTAATTAGCAAATTCATCCTATAAAAGGAGAAGAGGAAGAAGTGAAAGGGATCTACAATCCATAATCTAGAATCTAGAATCTTGCATATAGGTATTCAACATCCTTTTAACAAGCAAGAAATATCATTGGAGACCTAAATCTCTATAAAAATTATGTTTGCAAGCCAAGGTTATTCCTTCTAATACAAAGAAGAGTTCCCATCATTGGTTGTATTCATGTGTGCACTTTACCAGGTATTCTTCTACACACCTTATTACTAGTTTCATCACTTTACTTCCAAAACTAAGAAATGAGTGAAATTAATTGAAACATTTTGGCATGATTGATGGGACCTAATTCCCTTTTCCTTTTATTGTTTTCTCATCAAATGAAATCTAAAAATTTCCTTTTAGGCTTAAAATAAAGGTCTTACATACATTGATTATTTATTTATCTTAGTTCATCTAGTAACATAGTGGATAAAGTAATAAATCATATCTTTCTCACTTGATATCACACACTAAGCTGAACCAAAAAAAAATTAACACATCAAACATACCTAAGACAAGGCCTAACTAGGATTTCATCACCTAGTAATAACCTTACCCCTTCTCAGCTATCCTACTTGGATTTCACAACCAAGGGTAGAACCAACTTAGCTCTCTGGTTGAGTATAAACTCTAAACTCGATATATTTTTGCTAAGCACCTAACATTATTATTTATATGAGACCATGAGTGAGGGGATAAGCCTTAATGCCAAGCCACATACTGAATTTCAACACACATTTTTCTCTTGAGTGCCTAAACAACCTAAAACCAACCTTAGATTACCTCTTTAGGACCTGATCTACAAGCCAAATTCCCTTCTCTAACTTTTTAAGGCATAATCCAAAAGTGATCTAAAAAGAATTTTAGGATTTAACACACTTTTAGTGTATGCATTATTTTCCTTGAATTCTTTTCTTTTGATTGATCTTTACTAGAGGTGTGAGTTTTGTCATATTTCCTATCTTTTCATATGGTCTTTACTAGATAACCTCTGGGAAACTAAATTGATTAACCACCACCTTCCACTTTCTCCTCCATGGAATATAATTATAATGATGAGGGTTCACCTCATGATTCTCTCCCTCCTACCAGAATCTTGATTATTTTCAAGGGTGATGCAGATTTTGCTACCTTCCTTGATAACAATCTGGTGTCCCTTGAACATTATCTTAAAAACTTACCTCACTATACCTCTATTGCTTATGTTCCTCCTATGAACCCTCATTATGGTACGACTCCCCATATTATAGTGGGTACCACCTCAACCCAACCTATACTAATCCAAACCTCTTCTTCCTCCAACAGCCCATCTACTACCATGACCCAAACCTCTAACCTCTAACCAAAAACCTCCTACCACACCCAACACTTATCATATAGGTTTAAATTTACTGATAAGTACCTAAAATCCACCTACCATGGGGTTACCTTCTACCCCTATATCTACCCTTCACCTTATCTCAACCAATCCACAAACTTCCACACCATTTTAGAACTTGGTGCTCTCTATACCCCAAACACTTCCACCCATTAACACTAAGGTCACCACTCAACCTCAACCTACTTAACCTCAACCCACTACTTCAGCCATATATTTAAGTCAAACCACATTTATTCCTCAATAAGTACCCATAATAACCTATCAATATGTTTCTAACCTAAAAGGGTACATATCACCTTTCACTCAACCATTTGTGTCAATCAACCCCTATGGGGTACCATCTCAACCTCTTATGACCACTTATCAATATGTCACTTCCTCTGCACCTTCTATTACCTATCCACATATAACTACCACCCAAACTCAATAGAATGTTCCCCTTAACTATGAAACTCCCCAACCCCAGCCAGATTTGATCAAGTTATTAATGGATAAAATGAACAAATTGGAGTCATCCATCTCCGAGTCTCATAACCTTTTATCCTATGACCAAATTTGTAACAAACACATTCATCCATTTGTCCCTATCCATGCTTATCCTCCTCAATGGAAATTTCTCAAGTTTTCCAAATTTCAAGGTAAGGAGGAACCCCAACAAGATTTGAGAGCATTTCATCATTCTTTATATTTGATCACATTTAATGATGATCTCCTTCTTTGAACCTTATCCATGTCCTTATCTAGACCCACCCTTGATTGGTATAGTGTTCTTGTCATGCACTCCATCTTCTCTTTCTCTCAACTAGCCCAAATCTTTTTAGAACACTTTTTGGTAAACATATCTAAAAAGGTTTCTATCACTAATCTATATTGCATTAAGAAATTTGATGATGAGTCAATTGTTGATTTTGTTGCTGGATGGAGAAGCCTCATCAACCAACTTAATTTTTCCTTAGCACAACCTAAATTGATTGAAATATTATCTCATTATTGTGTCATACATATAGCTCCCACTTTACAATTTCAAACCTTCAAAATTTTTGATGAGGTATTCACCATGGCACATAAACTGGAAAATCGGGCCATTAGAAAAGGAAAATTGAAATTACAAAACAAAAATTCTAGCTTTAAATCCAATGAACCTTCACCAAAACCACTAAATAATCTAATACCAATGTAAAATCATCTACTAATTCAATTATTATAAAAACCACTCCACCTCCAACTATCAACCAGTCACCTCAAACCAATTCTTCCAACCCTTCTTTTCAAAAAAATTGAAACCAAAACTGAGCCCCTCCAAAATAATACACTCTCATTATAGGACCTTATGCATCAATTTTTGATAAATTTCTCAAATCCAACCTCATCTAACTCCTACCAATTAAACCATTATAAAAATTTGATGCTTCTCACCCCATGCTGGGTTGGTATAATGAAAATTTTCATTGTGCCTTTCACCGTGTTGTAGGACATGACATTAATAGATGCAATACCTTCAAAAGTCTTGTCCAAAATTTGATTGATAATATATAACTTATGTTTAATAATCCCAATGCACCTCCTAATCAGTCCCTTGAAATTTTATGCAGACCTTTTTCGAATCATGCTCCTTCCACCCAATACCATAATAATAAACCCAAATCCTCTCACCCTCATAAGGCACACATAATTAATGTTATTGATAATGAACCCATTATTGAACAAAGCATTACCTCAATCAACCAAATGGAAATAGTAAACTCACCTCCTATTCTTATGGATACTTAAATGGAGGAATCAACCACCCCTCTCTCTTCACTTGATGAGACCATAACTCCTTCTCTTTTGATGGAAACACTGAAGGAGACAACCATTGCTTCCACTCTACCCATTCAAGTGGTAGAATTTCCCTCCATTACTTTGGACACCCAAACAAAGAAAACAACCATGCCTATTCATTCACTTGGGGAAAACACACCTACCTCCCTCATCTTGAAACCATCTACACCTCCTTTTGAAACTATCCCAAACTAAGAGAAGGTTACCTCACCTATCCAACCACCAATTTTGGAACCATCCACCAAAATTAGGATAGATAAAACATTACTTCTTCTCCACCATAGGGATTAAGCTTTGAAACTAATGACTAAGGAACTAAACCTATCTATAAGCCCTTTTATAGGCTAGTACAAAGTTTAGAGTTCATTTCCCAACCTAGCTTTGATAGATACACCTTTTGGCATTGACTTGGACTTCTTTACCAAATCAAATCCAAATCCTCAACTTCACTTGAATTCAACCTTAAACCCATTATCCCTTCACCAAATACCACATCTAAAACCATAATTGAACCATTTCAACTACCTCTACCTAAAATTGCCAAATCACCTTGTGCCCCTCTCACTAAACCAATCAAAAACCTAGGAATTCTTCCCACATCTAGTCATACTCACTCCCCTTTGAGGTTAGATTTAACCCCATCTAGTAAACCAAAAAAACATCCAACTAAACCAACTAAGAAGGTAGAGTCACCCAAACCTCTCCCTCAAACTAGACCCATACCACCTCCATCCCACTTACCTTCCATCTTAGGACCCTATTATTATACCATTATAATTAATTATTATTCCTCTAGGAAACCAACCCCTTTTTCTCCACCTAAACCCATCAAACCCTCTAGTTCTTCATCATTTTAAACAAACCTATCTATCTATACTTTCCCAACTATATCTAAACCTTTGTCATCCAAATCCTCTACATCTAAATCTCTAGCACCCAAACCTACTGTAACCAAGTAAACCTAATCAGAACCACCAACTAAAATAATTCCTTTAACCACAACTCCCATAATAAGACCTATGCCCAAGAAGGTTGCCATTACTAAAACTAATAATCCACTACATTCAACACTTGTATATTAATCTTATTCAACCATTTTACAAAGGTTGTTGCAAACTTATTCCATTAACTTACATCCAATCAAAAAATTTGACCCTTCTCATCTTAAACCCTCCTGGTTCAATGGTAACTTGATTTGTGCATACCATAGGGAATCATGACATGACATAAAGAACTATAAAGATCTCCAAGCCCTCATTCATAACTTATATGATGAGGATGATCTATTATTAGTTAAACCCTTCTTACCCACTTTACCAATATTACCATCAACCAGACCTACCCAAACTTTACATACTCTCCCACTCTTACCTAATGATGAGAGGGAGGAACCAAAGCAACCACCAAACCCAGTAAATCCCCTTATCCACACTATTCATGTGGTGACCCAATCTTATGCCTAATAGAAGGACAAGTAAAAAGCTAAAGTAACCATCCCATGGACATAATCTTTAACCCCTCAATATACCAACCAAAACCAAGCATCTCTATGCTTGCCTTCATACCACCAAAACCCAAAGTATCCATTTTGGGAGCTTCTCCCTCCAACACTTTCATGTTCATACAATGCTTAGTGTTGAAACAAATTCACTAAACACTGGTGAAAATGAGCCTCTACAAACTAATAAACACTTCACCCCACCATTTCTAAACACTGATCGAGGCTTTAGAAATTATAGAGGTTTAACTAGATTATCCTCAACCTCTTGCACCCTTAGTTGGAGCCCTCTAATTTTGTCCCTCATCACCTTTCAAGATTCTAAAATACCACCCACTAATCCTAAGGAATTTGATCCTCCCCTTTTTATTACCACATACATCAATCAAATCTAAATCAAAATGGTTATGATTAATGGAGGAGATAACATCAAAAATATCTCATCCTATGCATATGACCAACTTCATCTACCCAAGAACATCATGTTAGAAAACATGATAGTCCTTCACTCTTTCAATGATACCATATCCACTACCCTAGGGGCTGTTGTCTTCCATATCCATTTGGGGCCTCATACCATTCATGAACTATTCTACATTATGGAGGGTGAGTTATAATATAATGTCTTACTTAGATGCCTTTGGATCTGCACTATGGGTTGCATCTCTTCTACCTTACATCGATGCATTATATTTGAGCATGAGGGACAAGTTGTTACCATCAAAGCTGATCTAGTCCCTTTGCCTCTTGAAATATGACATATCAACCTAATGATGTTCTTATTCTAATTTCATCTACCTCACAATCAACCTCTAACAAAACTACCCCATCAACTAGAACTACCAACACTTCCACTCATAACCATGATGAAGCATCAACTAATTCAACCATCCCTTTATCCTAAATTTTGGTTTAGGACTCCTTGTAATCCATATTTCAACATCTCTCCTTTGGGAAATATCACCTTTTAGCCTTAGATGCCTTCCCTACTCTGCAAGAGTATGGGAATCTCAAATATGACCCCTCTTATGATCTCAACATCAGAACCATTATCCCTTTTGGGATCCCTAATAATCAAACAAAATTTATCTATGGGGGACTTGAGAAGCCACTTCTCACTCTTTTTACTACCCTGTTCATCTGACCATTCACCACCAAATTTTCTTACCTAGATAAACAAACCTTTACCATAGATTACATTTATAGGTATGCCTAAAAGGGATTTAGTCTTGGCCTTTATGATAAAGGACCTCATGAGTTATCCCTCATCAAAAATTAGAAACCTTGTGAGCTCTTTGATCTTGGGTTTGTACCACAAAAAGAACCCATATCACCAAAACCAATTTCCACCATTGATGAAGAACTTCCATCCTCACCAACCCCATCTCCATCTAAATTTAAGGACTCTGATATCATCCCATCTATTTTTTTTATCAATATCATTAGTTTAGGCCCCATAACTTATCAAAAGGGTGACACAACTAAAACCCTTCCTCTCATCCATCCTAAAATGATTGAACATGATTATCCTACCACCAATACCATACAACATTAGGATGATTATTCCATTATTACCTACCTTAGTGTAAGAGATTATTCTATCTACAAATCCCTTCCTTTTGATAACCAAACCATGCTAAATGAATCAACCATTGATGTAATTTTGGGTACTCAGGATAACCCTCACATCATCAAAGTTGGCCAATCTTTAAATTCCACCAAGAAACAAGACTACCCTTCTTCCTTCAATATCATAACATATAATTTGATTGATATTATCAAGATATGTCTAGAATTAACCCTTTTAGTTCCCTCCAAAACATTGTCACATGCCCTGAGGCTAAGCTAGTTTGGTAAAATCTTCATAGGATGCACCCTTGCATAACCCTTCTCGTTAAAGAAGAGTTTCAACATCTTTTATCCATTGATTTAATTCATCCCATTAACTATACACAATGGGTTTCTAACATTGTTCCTATCACCAATCCCATAGAGGGACTTTGACTCTGCATCAACTTTTGTGACCTTAACCTTGCATACCCAAAAGATGACTTTCCTTTTCCAAACATCAACAAACTTGTTAATCTTACAATAAATGACAATATTTTATCCCTTATGGATGGGTTTTTAGGATATAATCATATTTTTATTACTCTAAAAGATCAACATAAAACTTATTTTATCACCCCATGGGAAAGCTTTTACTATCGAGTTATGCCCTTTGGACTAAAAAATGCTTGGGTAACCTATTAGCAGGCCATATATGACCTATATCTTTCATGATATCATCTATAAAATAATAGAGGATTATGTGCATGATCTCCTTGAGAAATACAAACCCCATAAAGATCACCTAGTCATACTTGTCATCATCTTCAACTGACTACTCCATTATCATGTCAGGTTTAATCCCAAGAAATGCATTTTTGTGGTCTTATTGGGAAAAATTCTTGGCTTTATCATGTCTCTTCATGGAATTGAAATAGACCCCACCAAGGTTAGAGCAATCTTGGATATGTCACCTCCTACCAACCTTACCCAACTCCACTACCTATAGGGAAAACTTCAATCCATCTGATGCTTCATCTCCCAACTATCAGATAAATGTCAACCCTTCCACCACCTCCTAAAGAAAGATATCTCTTTTAAGTGGACTAAGGAATACCAAAAATCCTTTGATTCAATCAAGGAATATATTATTTCTCCACCTATCCTCATACCTTGTAGGGAAGAGTAGCCCTTTTACTTATATATATCCACCATAGACCATTCCATAGGGGCAATGATCGTGTATCATGATAAAAAAAATAAAGAGAAAACCATCTATTACATCAGCCACACACTTATCATATATGAAACTTAGTATACCCATCCTAAAAAAATTTTCCTCACCTTAGTTTTCATGGCCTCCAAACTCCATCACTATCTTCTTAATCATAAAACCTATGTCATCACTAACACTAACCCTCTCAAGTATATTCACTCCAAGCCATACCAAAACTAGCATATGGGTAAGTGGCTCATGCTCTTAGCTATGTTCAATCTTGATTTCCTTCTACAAAGGTCCATTAAGGGATAGGTCATCATCAATTAATTTACCTAAGCTCCTCTACTATATAATCAACCTCTTCCTTTTACCTTTATAGATGAGTCCATTATAATTCTTTCCCAAGAGGAACCCACCTACCAAATGACCATGTTTTTCAATGGCTCTAAATGCCAAAATGATGGGGGTTTTAGAGTTATTTTCATTCCCCTTAATGGTGAACCTCTTCCTCTTTCTTTTAAAATTGACTTTGAATGTACCAACAACATAGTTGAATATGAAGCCTTAGTCATAGGTCTCCAAACCACCCTAGCCTTGGGAATTAAAACCATTAGTGTCTTTAGTGACTACCAATTATTCATCAAATAAGTCAATTGATATTATCAATGTAAAAAAAAAAATGTCCTCTTGAAGTGTAAATAGCTCATGGATGTCATCTTAGCCTCATTCGATCATTACATTATATAGTTAGTTTTTTGATCAACTAACCGGTTCATAGACATGATGGCTCCCTTTCTTCCCAAATTACATCTCAACCTATTGATTTTAAAATATTCATCACTATCCATCCGTTCATCATACCCTCATATATTATTTCTAATCTTCTTACTATTTTTAGTGTGGAAGCATCCCCTTCCAACATATGGTATGACTAGACTTTTGATTACCTTAACCTTGGCATTATTCCTCCTGACCTTTCAAAGAATGCCCAAAGGGATTTTATTTAGGGTAGCTCTCATTAAACCATACCAGGGGAAATATTTTACAAGTTTGGCTTTGATGGCATCCTTTTTTATTATTTTCATAGGCATGAAACCTCTCATGATATCAAGGAAACACATGATGGATTTTGTTGAGGACACTTTAGTGGGCTAGCTATTTCTAAGAGTATTCTTTACTTGGGATACTATTGGCCCACCCTTAATCAAGACTATTATTAATATGTAAATAATGTGTTACATTTCAATAACATGCTAACTTACATCATGCACCTCCCCATGGCCTTGAAGTATCTAAAGACTATTGGCATTTTTCATAATGGGGACTTGACTTTATTGGGGAAATCAATCCCCATTCTTCACAATGACACCAATATATCATTACCACCTCTAAATATTTCACCAACTGGGTGGAGATCATCCCTGTTATATCCACCAAAGCTGAAAAGATTATTGACTTCATCAATCACCATATCATCTACCACTTTAAGGTTCCCTATAACATCATCACTAATAATGGAAATTATTTTAAAAATTGAAAGGTCCAAGGTCTCTATGAAATTTTTGGTATCAAGTTAAGCTTTTCCTCACCTTATTATCCACAAGAAAATGGATAGGTAGAAGCCTCCAACAAAATTCTCACCAAAGTTATAATAACTTTAGGTCGAGATTGGAATTTTAACATCTCTTTTGCTTTATGGGCCTATTGTACTAGCATTTAAACCACTATGGATCCTACCCCTTTCTCTCTCATCTTTGGAGTAGAGTCCATCTTGCCTCTTGAAGTCCAAATTCCATCCCTTTGTATATATTTACATGAAATTCTTTTCAAGAGCAACTATCATCAAGAATGCCTCACACATCTTAAACTCTTTGATGAACATCACCTTGCCACCCTAAATTATTTTCATGTCTATCAAGAGAGAATCAAATGTGCATATAAAAAACACCTAAAAGAGTTAGAGTTCAACATCGAAGATCTCATCCTTAAGGAAAACCAATATGTAACTAATATTGAGAAAATAAAAAAGGGAAAATTTGCTTTCAATTGGCTTGGACCTTACACCATCACCCATAATTATGGATCAAGAGCTTGTCATTTGTCCTCTCTCAAAGTCAAACTAGAACCTAAAAATCTCAACACTTCGTATTTGCATCCTTTCTATTATTGAAACTAGGATCAAACTCACCTTTGTGTTTAACTTAAGCTCATCCCTTGGTCTATAATATTTCCATTTCCTTCCACCTACATATCACTAATCCCTTTGGGAAAAATTGATTACAACACAAAACCATGTGATTATCCATCACAATTATAGCCTAATCCTAAGCTTGGGCACCATAACACTATCCATGGCATGGTTCTCATGGATACTTTTTATCTATTTAGATGGAATCCCATGGTCAATTATCTCTCAACCCACTTTCCCTATCCTTCATTCACCTTTTGTGCTAAAGTATTACCTCCCTAAGGGTAAAAATTTAAGCCTTATTAGACTTATCCATGTCTAACATGCATTTAAAATATCACTTACATCTGCATCTCTAGTATTTTAGACTGCTCCCTTGAAGGACAACTACCCAATAATTAAAATTTACTTAAGATAGACTACTCCCTTGAAGGATAGCTATAAAATAAATCAATTTTATACCACTCCCTTAAAGGATGGCTAAGGAATAATCATTTGGAGATACTCACATTGATCAACTTCAGCAACTTATCAAAATAACAAAATAAATAAACAATCCTACATCAAACTTAAAGTAATTAAGCCATAATCAGCTCTTGTAAATGCCATTTTTAGAATTCCCACATGATAAATCTATACATTATTCTGTTACACTACAATCGGCTCCTATATATGGTATTAGTAGACTACCCACATTAATCATTCTACATATCATATTTAGACACGGACTTATCTATTATGGTTTGTTGGACACCTATAAGAGGGGAAAGATAACCCACATTAGGTTACTTTTCACTTATTTAACCAAGCTAACTATATAGCTATTACCTCCCTTCCCTTTAATCTTTATCTAAAATCAAGGGACTACGAGCTTACTTGATACAAAGTGATCAAAACACCCTCTTTATCAATCAAAGCATGTTCTTTCAAAGCATTCAATACATTTATGTTCACTAAGTCAATCCAACTATGGGTTTCTTGTTGTTTCATCTTTGCCAACTAAAAACATCATGCATTTGTCTTTCCTTCTATTTTTTAGTTCATATGGTCATATGCCTCACAATTCTTATCTCTTTCTCACATTTAGTTTTTTATCTACACCTAATTTGTGTGCCTCCATTATATTCCCATAACATTATGAACCTAGCACATATATTACCCATAAATAAAACATCAGGAACAATAAATCATAAACAATCACAACATACCATCATAACATTATAACATCATGAATATCATCATCAACTATCATAATAATCATCTCATGAGAAACATCATCAAAATCTATCAATAGAATGTTCATGCTCACATACAATCATGGAATATAACACTAAATATCTTAATAAAAAACATATCTTAAATAACAACCATCATATCCATCATCAATTGCCTATACTAAAGAATCAACATTCACCATATATGTCATCCATGATATATAAAATTAATACATAACCATCATGAACATAACAATGTAATCAAGAACATAACACCATACTCATCAATATAATCAAATTGATAATCACAAAAATAATCATCATATACATCAATGAGATAATACATGTCATTATATATCAATCTCTCTCTATCATATACATCTCACATCATTGACACACATGATAGTATCAAAATACAAATCATATACATATAAAACCTCCCCTCTATCAAGCCCTTGGGGCACTGGAACCACTACCACCTAACTCACTACCACTTAAACCATCTAGAGCTAGACCTATACTACTATCTAGTGACAACTTCCTAACATCATTGCCTATCTCATTATCAAGGCTAACTATCTTGGAGAAGCTATTGATGGACCATGTACTAAGTTTTCCCTATACTCACTCCACTACATCTTCAATGGTAACTATGTTATAACTATCACCTTATAATATCTAATATCCTTGATGGTGGTTAAATATCATGTCCTCAAAACTATGTCTATTTATCCTACTACTATTATAGCCACCCCTGCTCTTTATCTCAATGAGTCTCTCTCCTAAGTCACTAACCCTAGAGAGATCTATGCTTGATCACACTCACATATCAAAGTCACAACCTATCCATATAAGGTGATAACCTATGATTGTAACATGGCCACCTACCCTTATAACCTTATAATCTAGGATTGAGTTATTACTAGTGCTTGTCCATCTAGTCCACCACCTTGTGCAAGTACCCCTTTAGGATCTATGTGCATAGGATGCTACTACCCATCACCCCATCCAAAATTAACTACTACATACCTAGCCTAGAACCACACTATATAACCATCAACAATCCCTGCATTATGTATGGTCACCCTCACCAAGAGCCCTTCAAAATCTAAGACAACCTCCTATGGCTATGGCTCTAAGAGTGGGAACTCTGCATCCTCTCTCCTATATTGTGGATAATCAAGGGAGATCCCCTACACTAGTCTAAACTATCTTCACACTCAATTAAATGGGATCAACTCAATCTCCCCATCCTATCTCCCATATATCTAGTGCCAGCTCTAGAGTGATAATGCATGGTACATATGCTTATGCCAAATAGGTCAATCAACATACAACCTCCATATAATAATCAAATTAGCATGAACATTTAATTTTTCCACATCACAACCAATAACAACCTATACCTACCATTTTTAGTGTATCTTACCTTTTATACTCAACACAAACCTCTACCTTATCTACACAACTCTTAATACATCAATCCTTATATTAAAATCTACTTCCAACCTAACATATTATCTTCCCATGCTTAACATGTCTTTCATCTCATTCTATCCACCAACCCTTTTAAACATCTCATCTTATTGTGCCTACCTCTGACCTTTTACATTGCTGAACTAACACACTTCTAAAAATTCTTAATATCTTAACCACCTTTCCAAAAATTTCACCTACCCTTTTAAAAATCTTTCACACTACATTAACACATTTACACTTTTGAAATTCAAAATTTAAAAACATTTACACTATTTCCTTTTTTAACTAGACTTATACCTAACACACTTTGATCTCCAATAATTCCTTGAACTATCGATGGTCCCATAGGGACCCTTTCCCACCAGTGGGCAACCACCAAAAATTGGGTCAAACCACTAACAATCATTATGTATGACCATCGATAGCTAAACCCTACCACCCTCTTACACCCTAACACCACTCAACTCACCTGAAAGCAAAATTAAACCACCTAATACTATTCTAAAATCCATCTATGCTACAACACACTCTTCTCCTCCAACTATACCCAACTAATTTGGCCTCTTTTATCCACACCTAAATACTAGGGCATCATGGCTAGGGACATTTTCATGCATCCTACCCCTCTAATCCAACCTACTTAAGATAATTCTACATCCACAAATTCACCTATATTATTAATTTTAAAACAACCCCTACCTCAATCCATTATCATTGGCATGGTTGGAGTCCTCATGCTACTACTTGGTCATGCCCTCATCTACCCTCTATCTAGCCAGCATTCTAATTAACTAGACCACACAAAATCACCCACTTATAGTTCTCTACCTTAGCACAATCCATGCTAAATCACAAAAAGACAAAATGCTCAAAGCACAAACAATTAGGATCCAAAGTTAAAATGGTAAAAATGACTTACCATTTTCCTTTTTACATCTTGGATTTTTAAGGTTTTACCTAACCATCAATGGTTAGGTGTAACCATCACCAACCTACCCTTAGGTTAACCCTAACCATTACTAGTTGGGTCTCTTAGTCTTTTGCCCACTTTCTCACCAAGACCCCCACATACAATTTGATATTTTCAAAATAATTACATTTGTCCTAAAGTTCGTATCGGGTTTTGTTCCCCTAGACTTATATAGGTAGTGTCCACTTACCTAGTGCATATAGAGTCAGCTCAGTCATTCCCTAATTATCCTTACCTAACCAACCCTTACACTACTTCCACATTGATATTAGTTATTTTTGAATTCAACCATTTGCATGTTTTGTGATGACTTTTCATGGTCCTTTTGACCATAGTGACAAACCTTACCATGTTGAAATTTTGCACTTTGTATCATCTCATACACAACTTGACCTATTGTGTTATTTCACAGGAACACTTCTTACATTGAATACTTGTGACCAACACCAACCCTATCTAGATGGATTGATAGGCCTAACTGATCAAATATGACCAATGTTGTGGATTGGTTATCCCTATCACATGTCTTTTTAGCATCAACCTTATTTTTTTACTAACATTGGAAAATTTAGTCAGTATGTGATCTTGACTATTACCCTTAGTCATATTTTGTGTGCATGTTTTCATCTCAAATGATTAACTATTTTATGTCAACCCATTCATGACTACCTATTTACCATTTATCAAACCCTAACCTAATTTTTCTTTCACTTCATCAACTCTTAGTTTGAGGGGGAATACCTCCTCCCATACTCAATGCAATGAGACCTTGACCAGTCATATATTTTTGTTCTAAAACTTATTAAATCAAAGATGTACAACAAAAAAGGGCAAACTCTAAACACTTGAAAGTTGTACATGATAGATTTTGATGTCAAACTACCTCTTTGACCCTTACCTGACCTCACATCTAGTGGACCACCTAGTCAACTAAACTCACTAAATTGACCCCTAACCTAAAATTCTTAACAAAACCATTTAATTTAACTTGATTTAACCTATTTTCCTCTAACCCCTTAACTATTGACAGTCAGTTTAACCATCAATAATTATCTTGGCGATTGATGGTTAGGCCCCCAAACTTATTTTTAAGCACTAAAGCATTGACAACCCTTTTGCGAGATAAGCATTTACTTGAACAAAAACTTAATTTTGTATTCACTAATATGACTCATAATCATAAAATTTTGTGATTGGTCCTTCAAAGTAAACTTAACTTGTAAATATGCACAATATTTTATCTTATGGTCCTTTTGACAATGTCCACAAGTCAAATACTTAGTAAATCATTATGATAATGATTAATCAAAATTAAAACAATTTATATAACCAAAATCCTTTCCTATACCATATATACTTCCATTCCTTTATGTTCATAATCCATGATTGAATATGCTATTCTAACTATAATTTCCTCTAGTTGTGGATATTTTCTCTACATTAATTTTGGTAAAAACATCTACCTTGGTTTTGGATAAATACACTACCTTTATTTTAATGATAGCCTCTTAATTTTACAAGATACTTTGATAGTATGTTTTTATCATGTTTATATCTTGATACACCCCCATATCTTTTTCCTTTTTACTCTCACTATCAATACTTAGTTCTCTATATCACACATGTTTACATCATGTGTCTTGCAATACTAAGTGACATCAATTGGTTGGTATGACAAAATAAAAATTATTTATCATTTAATGATTTAAATTACAAAACTCACAAGATAATTCCATAAATTTCACCTTTTTCCTTATGCAATTCTACTTGGTGTGACCCTTCACTTCACAATCGGTACACCAAAATAGTTTTGACACATTCCACATAGAAATTATTGAAATACTTTATATATTTTTTCCATATTCAAAATATGTGATTTAATAAATAGGATTATCCCTATAATAAATTTATCATCAACATTAACTCTGAGTATAACATCCACTACTTCCATGAATTAGTGAAAAAAAATTCCAATGTCCCTTTAAATTATCTAAATAATCCACAAAAAACCATTGTGTATGTTTCAATTGGCGAATATCACAATAATAATTGGAGATGAGTGTCTTAAAATGTGAATAACATGTTCACACATTATCTCTTGCATACTTCTTGATTTGTTTTAGCCTAGAGATGCTCCTTTTTGAATCTTGGGAATTTGAAAATCCTTTAAAAATTATTTATTTAGTTCTTCAAAGTTGACCACTATATTATTGGGGTTGTAATTTTTGTAACATGTTTTTTAATGATCTAATAAAGTCATAGAAAACTACCTAGCATTTTTATCTTCACATTGACTCACTTTTAATACAACATGATCTAAGATAAATGGATGTAGTCTATGACATCTTCAATATCTTGATATTTTTTAAAGTTATTTTATATCTTTTACATAATTTTTGGATGAATTATCCCCTTGTTTTTGAGTATTTTCCTAGACATAATACCCCATTTGGATAAAATAGGATCCACACCTTATATATCTATACTAATATAAATTATGAGGTTTAGTAATATATTAATAAATTTTATTTAAGGACCTTTCACGCATACCCCTCCTATTATCACAAAAAAATCATCTCCACTCTTTATTACATGTCCTCCTTATATGCACGTTTTACATTTTTTTTCATAAGTTGAAAAAAAATTTATCCATAATAAAATCCTCATTTATTATCAATCTAAACCATTTTACTTTAAACACTCCTAGATTAATTCCTTCCTATAAATGCATACATGTACATGTTTTAAGATTTAATGAATTAGAGTTAAAGCCTCCTTCATATTTTATAATTTTATTAGATACATAATTTTGAATTATTAAATAATTATATTACCTTGGATAAACCTTAAATATGTTACTTATATGATCACATCACCATACAAAAAGGATCCTCTCTCAATTCTATGAAAACCCACCAAATTCCCTCTCTAATTTCTATGGATTATAATGCCATCTCCTCGAATAGGTCCTCATATACCCATAGGATCCTTAGTAGTGATTAATATTAACTAATTTGACCCCAAGTCAACTTAGGTCAACCCCTTATAGTTCAAAATTTCATAGGGTCTCTTAAGTTGGAAAATGTGCACAATGGTATTAAATAAGGTCATATAATATGTTTAGTCTTTGTCATATTTGTTTACCTTTTCTTGTGTCATCTTAGGCCATATTTTGGGTCATTTAATATATTGGTATAGTTTTACATGAATTACAAAGGTTTTAAGATGTAGACTAACATAAAACATTTTAGATAATGTCAAGGAGTTATTTAAAACTAAAATTGTGATAGGTTAAATGTGGAAAAGAGATCACTATAAAATAGGCAATTTTATGAAACTATACAACCTAAGTGACACACTTAGCATGTGAGAGGAATTTAGGAGAGTCCTTTAAGATCCCCATAATTAATTTTTAGGCTCGATAAGATTTATTAGGTCTAAAACTACCAAAAACTAACTTGTCTCTCTCATCGTTCTCTTAGATAGGTCTACAAGGTCAACTAGTTTTTAGACAGTACAAATAAGAGGAGCAGAGTTCAAGTGAGTGAACTTGGTGGTTGGTATTAATCAATTTTTAATTCTATTCCATTTAAATAGTTGTATCATTGGTGGCTTATTCTTTATGAACCATCACTAATTATGTTAGTGATTCTAAACTACTTGCATAACCTTAATACCTTAGTTTTTCTCATCTTTTACAGTGGTTTGTGTGAACCAATTAGAGTATGAAGGTTGGAGAAAATTTTAGATTATTTTGATTTTAGTCTTAATTGGTTTGGCATGTGTGAATGTAAAAGGATTATAAATACCATCCTTCTTCTACAAAGAGTGAATAACATTGGTCTGTAGAACATTATTTCATCAATTATAGTGTTTGTTTCTTCTATAAGTCTCTTTAAGATCAATATAGTGCCCCTATGTTTCACCTCTCAAAGTATGGTCATTGGTATCTCCATTATAAATTTGTATTCAAGAGTGACATTGATAGAGTGCTAGGTATAAGACACAAGCACAACCAATAAGTCTTGAAATAGTCACCTACAAGACTATGTGAGAATGTTCAAATAATGGTTGTTAAAATATGTGAACTTCATGTTAGAGCCTTGAAATGTTTGAGGTTGGTTTTAAAGCCTAGAAAAATTAAAACATATTCAACTCCACACTTAGACCCTTCATTGAAACTCAAATTTAGTCAAGTTTGAGAAATTTACTTAAAGGGAGACTTTACCTTAATCTCTTTGAAAGAGGATCTTGCCTCATGAAGTGTCTTATGTTGGTGAGAGTTGATGAATTATAAGTAATCCTAATAGTTCCTCTCTTGAATCCCAAGCCTAGAGATAGTGTATTGAAATAAAGATAAAATTTTTTGATTAAGAAAAGGTGATGATTGAGTGGTTTTAACACACTCAAATTCCCACTAAGAACACTCAGTGAAAGCTACAATGCATTGAGATAAAATAAACTTGAAACAATAGCGACTTATAGTAGTGAGTGAGATTATGGTCTCAAAGCATGAAATGAGTTCATATAGGTGTGGAATGGTATTAGTGACATCAATAATGATCAAATAGGGTGAATTTAAGTATTAAGGCATACATCATCACCTAAAGGAATCCCATGATTTCCCAAATAAAATGTCCATAGTTTAACTATAGACCTATAGTGTATTGATGGTGAGAGATAAGAAGCATGGCATAAAATAATATATACTCATTCAAGTTTGAGATGATATAATAACCTCAAGAGTAATAAAAGGATTTTATGTATAGTGGTTTGACACAAGTCATCACCTATAAGAGTTCTTATTTATCTTAAATTACCACCTATAGTTTGACTCAGTCTACAAACTAGCCTAGGCTAGTGGAGATAGATGATTTCAAAGGTTGAAAAAGGTATAATTTAGGTGATTTTTTAAAAAAAATTATCACATTTGTCCAACACATATTAATGTGATTCTAATATGTAAGGGGATAGAATAAATATTCAGTTTTAAACCTCAACATATAGTCAGTCCAAAACCCTGTATAATAACTAGGTTTTAGAAGTCAATCTTGAGGGATTTGAATTCTTAAGGACTCTATAAGGGTGATATAACCATGAATTTATGTATAATGGTCTTCATGACCTAATAAATCCATCTATAATATCACTTTGGTTATAAAATTTGGGGAAATGCCCTCTATTTTATCATAGATAGAGGGCACTCCACTATCAGGACCAACATGTAGGTCTAGTGTATGAATGTTGGAGGGATAGAAGGAATATCATTGAATCAATATATAATGAAGAGAAAAGTTGATATAAATGTATATGAGGGATAAGAAGCATATGCAAATATTGGAAACATTCATAGGTAACCATATACCTAGATTTATAGTCTAGGCCTATACCCTTAGGGTGCCTAAATTATTTCACTTGACCATATGATCCTTAAAATCCATTTTATCACCTTTGAAGGAGAGTGGAGAATCTACAAGAAATATTATTTTTTATGTAAATAGCTTAAATTTATAAATTTTGCCTAGTTTGGTCTTAGGCATACTCATAACACCTAGAAGGAGCTTGAGAGCCATCTTCAATTGGTCATATCTATATGAATAGTTTGCATAATGCCTCAAGAAATTATGGGTAGTTGAGGATGGTCATGAAATAAATATTTATGGAATTGGTTAATGGGTTAGATGTCTAACCTTTATGAATCATCACTAAGAAATTAAGAGACCTAAAACCCTCTTAAAACCCTTGATTGAACCCGATGGAGAAAACATGAAAGGATATGCATATAGGAGTCAAATGGCCTTGAAAGTGTTTTGGATATTTTTGGTACTCTATCAGATTCTTTACCATCCATTTTTATGTACCATCACTTAAACAAATAGACCTAATTTAGTCTATTTTTTAGGATTTGATGTGTTTCATAAGTGGAGAAAGGAATGGATAGATGAAGGTAATTATGGAAGGTGTGTAGAGACTTAATATAACCCCTCATACTCAAATATCACCATGTTTGTGTATGAAAACATCTATGCTAGACCATTCATTAGAGGCAATCTGAGTTAGCATAGTAAAAATATTGAGTGACTACATATGAGAAAAATGATAAGTGATTGAGTTTCATTGAAGTGCATACATTATAATAGAAGGCAAAAAGGGTTTAATGAGATATATAACACATTTTCAATGAACTTTATTTGAGAAAATGCAAGTCAATTGAGTGATAAATGTGAATACAAGTCTAGAAGGGCTAGTAAGTGGCTGCTAGAGAGTGAATAACAAATGTCCATGAGGAGTTCATCAGCTAAATAGTATCTAATGATTATCACAATTAGGTTTCCAACTTCCTAATATAGTGAAAATAAGTCAAGAATTACTAAGGTGGTTTATAATAGTCAAGTGAACTCATATCTAAAGGATAGTTTTAAAGAATACTCTAGCCAACTTGAGAAAAATGATGAATTTATGATGGACACTTGTGCATGATATCTTCCTGACCTCTTTTCTACTTCATTATCTTGAATTGTAACTAGTTTTAAAGTCTTGACACTTATAATTGTGACCCTTCCAATTATCTTCTTCTCTCTCCTCTCTTATGTATACATATGCAATCCTTTTTAGCATTTATATCTAATCCATGTCTGGGATGGTGAAGCCTTGCTAGTTTGAATGCTAATTTTTGCCTTTAAATAAAGATTTGAAGCTGGTTTTGATTCTATACTTCCTTGTCTAAGTGTGCAGAGTAGTGAAAATCTAAATGATAAGTGATAATCACATATCCTTACATTAATCTTACTCTCTCATGTTGTGTGTAATTAGTTCACTCTATAATAGGTCACATGGAGTGTAGTCAGTGTACATATCTATCTCTAAGTGTAAAGAGTAGAATTAGAGTATATGATTAGGCCTTTTGTCTATTCACCTTGAGAAGTTCAATGCATATCATCTTCATGTTTGAAATAATTATGTTATAATAATCTAGAATTTTGAAGCTAGTCTTGTGAAAAATATTTCATAGTGCAGGTCATGGTAGTCTAGTGGATATCAATTTGGTGTTTCACCTTGTTATAATAGGTTATTTTCATTTTCCTTTCTATATTTTTTCATTTAAGCAAATAAGTAGTGTAGGTGATAAGCTATCAAAAATAAATGTAAGGAGCTAGCCCTTAAATCTAGAGGTTTACCTTTGCTATAGGTAAACCATAGGCCTAGAGGTAATCCAATGTTTCACGTAATCTAGAGAAGGCTTTAAAAACATATCTAGGGTGTAAGATTGAGTGACAATAGTTATAACATGCCTAGTGGGATTATTATTTCAAGTACATCTTGTCAAGGTGATTTTATAGTCTTCACAACATCACAACTACATATGTGTGTTATACTTAGCATTTGGTGACTCCATTGAAAGTAATATATAGTTATAGACCAAGTTTTATCATTCCTTTTGTTCATACTTCATGGTCCTTACTAGGTCAACTACTAGTAGAGGTAACTATCCTATAGATCCACTTCCTTAACCGGAAATTCCTCTTAAATTTCAACACCCTCAACCTATCTTGACATTTAAAGATTAATAAGAATTTACAAGCCAATAAGATCAAGATAGTGAAGATGAACTTGTGGAAAACATGTCTAGGTGACATGCTTTCTTAGCTTTTAATGCTAAAAATCCTATACACCTCAATGTGTATGATGATATCCCTACCAATCCTACCAAGAGTGTTCCAACTTTCAATGAGGAAGGCCCTATCACCCCAAGTTAAGGTATATTTATAACTTCTAAAACTTTCATAATGTCACTAAAGTTAACATTGTAATTAGGTTACTTACCAGGGCTCTTAGGGAAAAAGCCCTTAATTGGTATAATACATTGTTGGGAAGATGTATCACTATTTTGGATGAGTTTGGAGAGTTTTTAAATCAAAAATTTGAAGACAAAAGTGATCACACATCATTCAATCATCAGTTTAATGTGATTCAAATAGGTCCTAAATAAACTATGCATAACTTTAATGAGATGCTTAAAATAAATATATATAGGCTGCCCCCTCCCATAATACACCCTATAAGCTTTATTTTCCATAAATACCTAAGGTCTACTGAGACTGATATAACCATCATGTTGTAGTCCATGGGTTGATACAATTTTCTTGAAACTTATGATATAAACATTAGAGATGAGAATGGTTTAATAAAAATTGGTTACTCCTTCCAAAAATATTTATTCCTATTTTACCCAACATGTATGCTATAACTCAAAGTCTTACTCCAATCCCAATTTCAAATAATAGGTCCAAAAATACCCTAAATAAATTGTAAGATTCCATTAATTTTAATGCAAGATGCAAGGCCTTAGAGGCTTAGCTAAATCTAAAATATGGAGTTAACCAATATTCCTATTCCTATCTTTCACAAGAAAGTAGGTACCCACCTCAATAGTATGGTTAAGGGATAGGGCAAGGCCAACCTAATTTCAATAGGTCACCCAATGCTTATAATCAAATCTCTACTCCCAACATAAGAGCTATGGTTCTAGTCCATAGTATCTTAGTTCAAGTATAAGAATGGAACCCCTAAGGATAATACATGGATGCCAATGAAGGTGAAAGGAAAGCCTTATTATCTCAAGGAGGACCTAATCCTCAATTAATATTAGAAGATGATAACTTCATGCAAGTATAAATAAATGAAGGATGACATTCCTAATGAGTGAACATGATAAACCTTTTAGTGGAAGACACATTTATCCTAAACTAAGGTACATCAGTTACAATGAATACAAGATCAAAGAGGAAAGATTTGGGAGATGTTCATGGTATTGACATGACCAAAATAACCCTCCTAAAAGGTAACAAGTGTGAACATAAGTGTGATAGCCCCTATAAGTTCTATACCTATTCAAAATCAGAATGTGGGAAGGGTAACTCAAAGTGATCCACTGCCTCAAGTTCAATGGAATTATTTGCCTTCAAGGATACAATAAAAGGTAAATGTTACTTCTTTGAACATCATTGATTATTTTCAGAATAATAAGACTACTATATCTCTTTGGGAAGTACTCCACATGCCTAGTCAAAAGGAACTACTTCAAGAGAAGTTATCCCAAATCCACATCAATCCTCAACCATAAAGACATGGTGGTGTATCCCTCACTAATTATCCTACTCACATTGTTAAACCCTCTATTAAATACCAAAAATCCCCACCCTTGTACCTCACTCTCATTATGGGAGACAAGTTTGTTCATAATTGCATTATGGATAGTGGGGAAAGTACCTCCTTTATGCCCAATCTTGTGGCAAATAATTTGGGATTTAAATATGAGACATATCACAAGGGAGTGTTAAAACCTAATGGGATACCAAATAATTTAGTGTGTATCATCAAAGGTTTGAGAGTTTTCTTGAATGACTATACACATTTTCCAATCCTTCAAGATATAGTGGTGGTTGATCTACCCACTCACTTTGATATCTACCTATCAAGAGACTTCACAACTAAGATAGGAAGATATATCTTAGTTGATAGGTACTTATTGGCCTTTATAACAAGGTATGGATAAAATTTAGCTATTATAACACAACCATTATCTAAGTTTCATATTGATACATATGTGGAACCAAGTTCTAATCTGAATTGTACCATCAATGATTAAGAAGAGCATGATATATATGATGGATCATCCTCTAAAATTGAAGGCATATTTGATATTTTCCTAGATGAGTATGGTAATAAAAAGTATTAACATGATCCTTATGCCTTCATTTAAGATAATTATTTTGGATTATATTGATTACATGAATAATAAACTCCAATACCTTCATTTACCAAATAAGAAAGTGAGAATGATGGAATGTGCAAGCCATTCTTTGATGGTTTAAGGAGTAATATTAGTGTAGGATCTAGTGTTATTTTGGATTATACATCTAATAAATAGTAGTAATATTCATATAATTTTAATTTTATTTATATTGGTAATGTGGTTGAGTATGAAGGTTTGATTCATGGTCTTCAACGGGTAAAGAGGAGAGGGATCAAGAATCTACAAGTATATAAAGATAGTGAACTGATTGTGCATAAAATTAGGAATGTGAGTGATTCTAAGAAACCTTTTATTAAGTATTATAATCATAGGGTATGGGATTTAATTTAATACTTCAACTCATTTAACATACAATCAGTCTGAAGAGAGTAGAATAAGCATGTTGATAGGTTAGTTGCTATAGGAACATAATTTGATACACCTACTACCATAAAAGAGGAAGTGAAACAATATCACATCAAGATCATTGTAAGACCTTCCATATCTGATAATTATTTATATTTTAAAGTGTTTCATAGTGATAAACACATATTACATTTCCTATAAAATGAAGTTGAGTTCTCTTCAGGAAATTAGAAAAGACTCCATGATCAATTTGAGAATCAGATTGCACTATTGAGGAAAAACAAGATACCTAAAGTATTGGTAAATTTAGATAGTATATTTAATGAATATTACCAAAGGAATAAAGAAAATTTTATCATGTATACAAAGGAAAAAAGATATGAAAGTGTCTTAATATTTAAAGACAAGCTCATCAAACTAGGTAAGGTATGTTCCACATCAAAAAAACAAGCATTCATTGATTTATGTAGAGAGTTCCATGATATATTTTCTTGGGAATATAAAGATATAAAATGGTTTGATCCTAGTATATCCCATCATACCATTGAGTTAGAACCTATATTTAAACTAGTTAGGAAAACACAAAGGCCTGTCAATCTGAAGGTTGAACAACTAATGAGATTGGAAATCACCAAGATTCTTGAATCTAAGCTAATATTCCTATCAAATAGTCAAATTAGGTAGATAACCTTGTGACTATTATGAATAATAATGGGGAAATAAGACTTTGTGTGGAATTTAGAGATATAAATAGGGTATCACTTAAAGATCATTACCCCTTACCTCCTATGGAGTAAATCTTGTAGGTTATTTTAGGTTCCTAACACTTCTCACTTCTAGATGGATATTATAGTTATAATAAAATTTTGGTGAATTATGATTATAAATTCAAGACAACATTTACTAAAAAGTGGGGGAACTTTTCTTATTGGAGAATTCCCTTTGGCTTATCAAATGATGGCACCACCTTCTAAAGGGAAATGGACATGGATTTTAAAGGTCTAATCAATTAAATGTTCTTAATATATCTAGATAATATAACCATGTTATCCAAAGATGAAAATGAACATATGAAATACCTAAGGAAAGTGTTTAAAAGGTGAAGGCAATATGGGGTATCTCTCAACCCAAAAAAGTGCATTTTTTAATCTATGAAGGTAAGCTTCTAGGACACATTGTTTCCAAGGATGGTCTAACCATTAACCATGAAAGGATAGAGGCTATTATAGGAATATAATTTCCATTACATAATAATTGACTCCAATGTTTCCTAGAAAAGATAAACATTGTGAGAAGGTTCATCCCTAGTTTTGCATCTTTGGTTAAGCCTATCATAACTATGCTCAATAAGAATCAAGTTTTCACTTAGACTAAAGAGGGTAAGAGAAAATTTGAACATATTAAATAATAAATTTCAAAAACTCCCACTCTTATAAACCCTAATTTTTCTATATGTTTCATGTTATATTCATTTATTAACCTTGATACTATCTCAGCTATGCTTATGTAAAAGAATGATAAAGGTGTTGAACAACCAATTGCATTATTTAGTTAAGGTTTGGAGGATTATCAAGTCAAGTATAAATTTGTGGAGAAACAAGTCCTTTTTTTAATATGAATAAAAAAATTTAGACATATGGTTTCAAACAATAGGATTCACATTATGGTTTATCATTCTAGCACTAAGGAGTTCCCTTTGAGAAAAGACCTCAATAAAAAGATGGTAGGGTGGATTACAAAGGTACTAGAGTATGATGTTAATATAAAGGTGAAAAATATGGTAATATTTAGGGGTATTTGTGAACACCTAGATTCAAACCTCCATGAACCAAAATAAGAATCTTTGGTCAATCAATATTTCCCTCAACCAACTGATCCCACACCTCTACAAAGTTAGACATAAGACATCATCAGATTCATCCAAAGTGGTGAGTGTCCTAATAGCTTGAGTATATATAAAATAAGGTATTTAATATTACAAGCTATTCCTTATATTGTAGATGGTGTACTTTTTAGAAAAAATATAAATGGTGTATTGTTGATATGCATTGACAATGACCAGTTTGGAGTGTTGCTTCAAAAGTTTCATGATGGAACAACAAGAGGTCATTTATCTCTAAGAATCATAATTGTAAAGATAATGAGGGTATTCTAATATTGGAATATCCTCTTAAAACACTCTTATGATTGGGTAAGAAATTGTGTAAAATGTGATTTCTTTATAGGTAAATGAAAGCTTACAACTCTCTATTTGAGACCTATTCAAAAATATCAACACTTAATACAATGGGTTCTTAAATTCATTAGTATGATAAGTAATCCATAAAGTGATGGCCACAAGTGGATGCTTAAAGTAACTAACTACTTTAAAAGGTGGGTTGAGGTAGTTTCATTGAAGTAGGCCAATGATAGTGTTATCTTGTAGTTCTATAAAATAATTAATACAAGGTTTAGAACTCCTTATACCATCATTTTAGATAATGTACTTTATTTTATGGGTGCTAAGACAACTAATTTGGAAAATAATAATGGTATATATTTGAGTACATCATACAACTATTACCCTCAAGGTATTGGGTTGGTTGAGTCCACTAACAAGAACCTAATAAGAATTATCAAGAAGACCTTAGAGAACAAACAAAGAGCTTGGCACACTAATTTGAATACAACCTTATAAGCTGATATAATCACTCCTAAGAGGTCAATAGGTAAATATCCTTTTATTATTTTTTATGAGAGAGAAGCTAGGTTGTCCATATCCCAATAACTACCTACCTTAGAGCTGGCACATCAATTGGAACTATTTGAAAATACTCCAATAGAGGTGAGGTTGATAGAGTTAATGGTGCATCATCAAGTTCTAATGAAGAGTTCCTTTGATAAGAAATAAACTCAAAGATTATTCCAAGAGGGTAACATAGTACTAAATTGGGATTAATATATATCAAATCCAAGAAGATATACCGAGTTTGATACTTTGTGGAGTGGGCCATACATCATCATTAAGTACAATAAAAACAACTCCTTTCAATTGGAAATAATGAATGGGGAGGATTTACCTATCCATGTAAATGGGATCCACTTGAATCCCTACTATTAAAGAGATTAAGGTTAGTTATGTATATAATAGATTAGGTGTGTGTTACTTTATGTCTTTATGTGTGTTTTTCCTAAGTGCTTAGAGAGTAAAAGTGTGACTTTGGTGTTTTCCTTTGTGTGTTTATTTCCTTTCTATTTTTTAGTTTTTTTAGTATTTTTAAATTCATTTCAATGCCAAATATATTTTATATGTGAATCCATATCCCAATGGATAGGAGAAGGCTACTGGTCTTTAGCATAGATGGCTTGTTACCCTTGAAAATTTTCTAAAATGTTCACTAATTTGATCCCAAGTCAAATTAGGTTAACCCCATATATAGTTAAAACTTTCATAGGGTATAATAGGTTGGAAAATATGTAACATGTTCTTAAATAATGTCATATAATATGTTTAGTTTTTGTCATATTTGTTCACCTTATCTTATGCCATCCTAGGCTATATTTTTGGTCATTTAATAGAGTGGTGTGGTTTTCCATGAAAGATAAAGGTTTAATGATGTATAATAATGAAAAAAATGTTAGAGAATTTTAGAGATCTATTTTAAACTAAAATTATGAGAAATTAAACATGGAAAGGAGAAGATCACTATAAAACTTATAGTTTTATGAAGTTTTATAGCTTGAATGACACACTTGGAACATGGAAGGACTTTAGGAGAGACCCTTCAGATCCCAAAAATTTAGTTTCATGCTTGAGAATATTTAACAAGTCCAAAAATTCTAAAAACCAACTTCTCTCTCATCACTCTCTTAGGTAGGTCTACAAAGTCAACTAGTTTTAAATAGTACAAATATGAGTAGAGTTCAAGCAAGTACACTTGGTGGTTGGTATTAGTCCATTTGTGATTCCATTATATGGAAATAGTTTTAGGAATTTTTGTTTATGATTAATTAATAATAACTATAAATTTTAGTGACTCCAAATTGCTTGCATAACCCCAACACCTTAGTTTTTATCATCTTTTGCATTAGTTTATGTGAACGAATTATTGTAGATGGGTTGGTAGAGCATTTCCATTCTTTTCATTTTGTTCTTAGTTGGTTTGGAATGTTTTAATGTAAAAGGATTATAAATACCATCCTCCTTATGCTATGAGTGAACACCATTAGTCTGTAGAACATTATTTCATCAATTGTAGTGTTTTGTTCTTTTATTAGTGGCTTCAAGATCAAGATAATACCCATATGTTTCTCCCCTCAGAGAATGGTAATTAGTTTTTCCATTGGAAGTTTTTATTAAAGAGTGTCATTGATGGAGTTTTAGGCTTAAGACATTATCACAGTCAATAAGTCTTGAAATAGTCACTTACAAGACTGTGTGTGAATGTTCAAATAGTGGTTGTAAAAGATGTGAACTTCATGTTGGATCCTTGAAATGTTTGAGATTGGTTTTAAATCATAGAAACATTAAAACACAATCAAATCCAAACTCAAACCATTCATTTACACTCTTATTCAATCAAGGTTGAGAAAGTTGATTAAAGGGAGAGTTTACCTTAATCTCTTTAAAAGAGGATCTTGCCTCATGAAGTGTCCTCTATTAGTGGGAGTTGATGAGTTATGAGTAAGCCTAAAAGTTCTTCTCTTGAATCCAAAGCCTAGAGATATTATCTTGAGATAAAGATATTTTTTTGATCAAGAGATGGTGATGGTTGAGTAGTTTCAATGCAGTCAAATTCCCACTGAAAACACTCAATAAAAGCTACAATGCATTGAGCTAAAATGAACTTGAAACAATAGTTACCTATAGTATTGAGTGAGACTATGGTATCAAGGCATGAAATGAGATAATATAGGTGTGTAATTTTCTCAATTACCTCAATAAGGATCAAAGAGGGTAAATTGCATTATTAAGGATACATCATCATCTATAGGAATCCTATGGTTCCCCAAATGAAACATCCATAGCCTGACTATAGACCTACAATGTATTATTGGTGAGAGATAAGAAGCATGACCTATAGGCATAGATAATGATTTAGGTTTTATATGATCTAATTACCTAAATATAAATCAAAGGAGTTGAGGTATAATTATTTGACACAAGTCACCACCTCAGGAGTTCTTATTTATCCTAAATTTCCACCTATAGTTTGACTCAGTCTATAGACTAGCCTAGGCTAGTGGAGATAGATGGTTTGAAAGGTTAGAAGAGGTATAATGTGGGTGAAAAAATTTAAAAAATTCTCACACTTGTCTAAAAAATCTTAATTTTTTTCTAATATGCAAGGTTATAGAGCAAAATTGGGTTTCAAACCTCAACATATAGTCAGTCCAGAACCTTGCATAGTCACTACGCTTAAGAAGCTAGTTTTGAGGGATTTGAAGTATTGAGGACTCTATAAGGGTGATATAAAAATTAAATTATATTAATATGGTATTAATGACCTAATAATTCCATCCATAATATCAATTTGGTTAGACAAATAGGGGAAATGCCCTCTAATTATTATCAGATAGAGGGCACTCTACTTTCAGGACCAACCTACAAGTGTAGTATATGAATGTTGGAAGGATAAAATGAAGAGCCTTGAAGCAATATAAAATTAATTTTAATTTTGATATTAATGTGGAGGATGTATAAGAATCATATGAATCTATTTGAAACATTCACATGTATCCATATACCTAGATTCATAGTCTAGGCCTATTAGGCCTAGAATTAGGCCTAAACCCTTAGGGTGCCTAACTTGTTTCACTTGACCACATGATACTTAAAAACCATTTTATGAACTTAATAAGAGATTTTATAATCTAAAATAAATATAATTTTGTATGGAAATAGATTAAATTGATCAATTTTTCCTAGTTTGGTCTTAGGCCTACTTAGAACACCCAGAAGGAATTTGAGAGCCATTTTTAATTGCTCATATCTATAAAAAAAATTTGAATGGTGCCTCAAGAAATTAGGGGTAGTTGATTAGGGTCATGAACTCAAGATTTATGTAATTGGTTTAGGGGTTGGACATCTAACCTTTATGAGTCATCACTAAGAAAATAAGAGACCTAAAACCCTTGCTTGAACCCGATGGAGAAAACATGAAAGGATATGCATCTAGAAGGATTAAAATGTCATTTAAAGTGTTTTGGACCTCTGTGGAACTCTCTCAATATCCTCACCATTCATTTTTTTTACCATAATTTGTACATGTAGGCCTAATTCAATATTTTTTAAGGATTTAATGTATTTAACATGTGTAAAAAGGAATGGATAGATGAAAGTCACTATGGAAGGTGTGTATAAACTTAATATAACCCATAATACTCAAATATCACCATGGTTTTCCATGAAAACATCTCTATTAGACCATTCATTGTAGGTAGTTTGAGTTAGCACAATGCGAAGATAGAGTGACTATATATGAGAAAAATGATAAGTGTTGTATTGTATTTCATTAAAGGCCATATGATATAATATAATGAAAAGAGGGTTTGATGATCTATCTAACACATTTTAAATGAACTTTATCTGAGCAAATATAAGTCAATTAAGTGACAAATGTGAAGACAAGTCTAGAAGACCTAGTAAGTGGCTTCTAGAGAGTGAATAAAAAATGTCCATGAGGAGTTCATCAGGTGAAGAGTATCTGATGATTGTCACAATCAGATTTACACCTTCGTAAGACATCACATATGTGTCAAGGATTCCTAATGTGGTTTATAATATTGAAGTGAACTCATCACTAAAAGGTAGTTTCAAAGAAGAATATGAACAGTCTATATGCTAACTTGAGTGAAAATGATGCATTTATAATGGAAACTTATCCATTACATCTTATTGACCTATTTTATACTTCATTCTCATTAATTTTAACTAGTTTCAAAATCTTGACACTTGGACTTGTGACCCTTATACTTCTCTTCTTTCTCCTCTTCTATGCTATATATATGCAAGACCTTTTGGCATTTGTATCTAATTCATGTTTGGTATGGTGAAGCCCTACTAGTTTAAATTCTCATGTTTTGATTTGAATAAATATTTGAAGGTGGTTTTGATTATATAATTCCTTTTTTAAGTGTGTGGTGTAGTGAAAAGCTAAATAATATGTGATAATGACCTATCGTTGTATTCATCTTACTCTCACATGTTGTGTGCAAGTAATTCACTCTCTAATAGGTCACATGGAGTGTAGTAAATGTCCTTGTTTGTCTCTAAGTGTAAGGATTATAATTAGTGTCTATGATTAGGCATTTTGTCCATTCACTTTGAGATGTGTATTAGATATCATCTTTATGTTTGAAATACTTATATGTTAGAGTAATCTAGAAGTTTGAAGCCATACTTGTGAACAATATTTCATAGTGAAGGTCATGGTAGTCTAGTGGATATCAAGTTGGTGTATCAACTTGTAATAATAGGTTATTTTCATGTTCCTTTCTAACTCTTTTCATTCAAGAAAATAATTAGAGTAAGTGATAAGATATCAAATACTAATCTAGGGAGATATCCCTTAAACCTAGAGGTTTACCTTTGCTATAGTCAACCCATAGGTCTAGAGGTAATCCAATGTTTCACTCAATCTAGATAAGGATTAAAAAATATATATAGGGTGAAATATTTAGTGAAAATAATCACATTATCTATTTATCCATTATATATTTTTATCATATAGTTTCTCATTAGTAGGATCCATATTCATGTAATTTATCTTCCAAAAACTTATGCTACACTTACTTTACTATTATCCACACTTATGATTATCCCCAAGGTGAGTAGATTTAGCCAATCATCCTCTTATTTGATTTTTTTCTTGCCAAAATTTAGAGTATTTATCCACAGTAATATTTTCATAATAATTGAGCCTCTAATCTGGCACAAAAATTTAAAATTTGCCTCTTCTAGACATTAGTATGTTGAAAATAAAAATTATATCAAGAAACTATTAAATTTGCCTCTCACCAAAAATCCACAACTCTTGTCCACTCTTCATCTAACCATTTAAACTCATTATATTGATCTTAATTCCATTAATAATTACAAATTTATGATTTATTACAACCACATGCATAGATAACCATGAGTGGATGTACTCTATAAATTTAAAAAATAATATCTCATAAACATCACTCAAAATATGATCCAAGCAATTTTTATACTTCAAACCCTTTCTTGAAATAACAATATTCATGAACTATAAAATATTTATTCGAATTTATGCACAATATAGAGATATACATCCCACAAGTCATAAAATTGTTCTTTATTTTTTCATTGAACACATTGTTTTACCCTATTTTGAATTAATGCTAACATTAAATAATATATAAATTGTTGTAATAATTTAGATTATAATGTATAAACATTAAGTAAAAACATGATTGTAAAGGATTCAAAGTAATTTTTAAATATAAATTTATAAATATGGATATTACAAAAATATATAATATACTTAGTGGTTAACTATCTTTTAGAGGACTAAGATGCTAGGTAGGTGGTAGGAAGAGTGGAAAACTATACTATAGGTTATTTAGATCAAGATCTAGAAATTTGGGATTATTAAGATGGTATGTTCATGTTACTACTATAGATTAATATGTTTCAATTATAATGGTTCTATCTAATTTAATTTCATACTTATGTTCAAGTTTAGAATAGGTTGAATGACTGTCTCATGATTGTACATGCGATATTGAAGTCTAATTGTGCATATGATAACCAAAAAAATGTTTCCTTAAATTGAAATATTATGTCCATTTGTAATGATATAATTAATCATAAAATGGAAATAAAGGTGGTCTGAGCTAACCACAACCATTCCCCATTGAATTATTAATCATTTCCTACATATTCAATACTTTGAATATGGAAGTCAAAATGCATGTAGCTCTCCCCATTAGGTGTATATGTGTAATTAGTGATAATTAAATGTTTGAAACATGTGATATATATTTTTACACTTTGAAAATTATAGAATTGGATTAAATTTTAGGAGATTCAAATTTGGCTAAGACCTAATCCTTGTGACTAATTCAAAAATCAGAAAGAGTAAGATAGTTACTTTCAATGTGAATGCATTTGAGTATGCTTGATAGATGATTGTTATATGATCAATAAGACTAATAATATTATTTACTTAAATGAAACTCTTTGGATAATTTATCCCACCATCAATATGATATGTGTATGTTTTACCCTTAAGAATGATTTGATTATAAAATATGGTTTTTTTGGGTGAAAGACAAAAACATTGGATTTGGATGTTATTATTTAGACAATACCATTTGATCCCAACATTTTTGTCTCAAAAACATGACTATAGAACTAATTATGTGAATATGTTTGAATATGATATGTTACTAGTTTCTAATAGACCATGGGAATATTTTTAGGTAACTAACAAAAAATTAAAATGATTTAACCCATAAATATCACAGGAATGTGATATAATAAGGAATTAGATTCATAAATTTATGCACAAGTCATGTATGGTGAAGGTAGATCAAAATTAACATTAAAAACTATCAAATATAGTATTTTAGTATCTATGAATGACCCATTTGTCTTCTAATATTCAAATTATGTACAAATATGATAGTAAAAAGATAGAGATACATGTGAGTGTGAACAACACACTTTTTCTATTAGAGATTCTCTAAGTGTGTATCTCACTCCCTAAAACTTGTAATGAGCATATAACAATTAATGCCCATCAAATGAAATCTAAAAAAAGAACTATAAGTGGGAATTAAAAAAAAAGGAAGGAATACACTTTTATATGTGTGAAATCATGTTCCCTATAGATTTTTGGAGATGATGCATCCTTATTGAATAATTGGAGAGTGGCTTATCTTTTTGAAACATTTAGAGAATTAGGGGTTATGAAGTCTTATTTTTGTTTAACTAAGGAAAGTCCATGGGTTATAAAGACAAAAGTTTTGACCCTCATAAAAATGGTGTAATGCCAATTTCATTGAGTGACATTAAACCTCAATCACATGTACTCATATGACTAATATTACATTGGTATTAAACCTTAAGATGATATATAGGTGCCATATATTTAGATCTCTATGAAAAATTCAAATTATTTTTACTATCATTGAACCTCATATATGTTACCTCAATAAACCTAAATCAACTAATATATATGGACTTATAGATTTAAGGATCCTCACTATTATGTGCCATTAAATGTGTTTGAAAATTAGAAAATAGTGTGGATGTGCTTGAAACAAATTCATGGATCATGAATTAGTTCCAAGCAATGTGTGTGTGTGTGTGTGTGTGTGTGTGTGTGTGTGTGTGTGTGTGTGTGTGTGTGTGTGTGTGTGTGTGTGTGTGTGTGTGTGTGATAATATTTTATGTGTATTAAAAATTATTAGGCCCTTGAATTTATTCCAACCTATATATAATGTTATGTATCTATAAGCTAAATTTAAGAACATATATATCAAAATTATCTCTATGTGAAACCCTATAACTATTGATCCTATAAAAATGTGTACATACGAATTTAATATGCACTAAATTACCAAGGGTTACCTATGCTCTTGTAAGTAATTTCATAAGATATTTTAACTATACCAAAATGAGAATATGAAATTCATATGTACACATTTAAATGATACAGGTAATCTTCCATCTGTATTTTCCATAAACCAAGGATTACCTATATTAGAAGGAGCTACATCTCCCATTGGAGGGGAAAGTAGAACAACCTATAAGTGTGAGTGATGCGGATTGGTCATTTCTTAATAGGAAGGCATTGGGATCCATTCAATTATGCCTTGCATCCTCTATTATATTTATTATTTTTTATAAGAAAACCAAAAAATATTTCATGTATAAACTTATAAAGTTGTATGAGAAACCTTCACCTTCTAATAAAATTTTTATTATTAAAAGATTGTTTAACATGAAAATGTCTGAGAATGGTTCAATAGCTAATCATCTAAATGATTTTAATATGGTTTTAAGTATGCTCACTTTAGTTGGAATTAAGTTTTAAGATGAAGTTAGAGCTTTTATAATCTTATGTTCTTTGCCTAATAGTTGGGATAGTTTGGTTATGGCATGAGTAATGTAGTCCCTACCAAGGGAAGCTTGAATTTTGAGGATGTTTTAGGTGTGATCCTTAGTGAGGAGATGCGAAGGAAAAACACTAGTGAATACTCTTTAGGTAATGATTTATCCATCGATACTAGAGGGAGGAAAAAGGATAAGAGCAAAAGAAACTGAGGAAAGTCAAAATGTAGATCTAAGTCCAGATCTAGATCCAAGATGATATACTGGCATTGTGGGAAGAGTGGACACTCAAAGAAGGATTGTTGGTCACTTTAGGATAAGAATGCCAAAAAATAAGAAATTAATGAGGTAAATATGAAATTAGGTAAACCATGTTAGGATACCTTAATTCTTTCTATGGATAGTTTTTTGAGTCTTGGGTTTTAGATTCAAGGGCTTATTTTCATGCCACCCCACATAGGCATTATTTTACTAATTATGTTCAAGATAATCAAGGACATGTATATCTTGGTGATGATAAACCATGTGAGATAGTAGGGAAAGGCTTTGTTTAGGTTAAAATGTAGAATGGGAACACATGAATCCTTAAGGATGTTAGACATGTGCCTTTATTGAGATGGAATTTGGTTTTAGTGGGGCAATTAGGTAGTGAGGGATGTTCAGTATTATTTACTATAGATTCTTGGAAAGTTATGAAAGGTGCTCTTGTGATTTTGAGAGGTAGGAAATTTGGTAGTTTATCTTTGAATAGTAGTGTTGATTCTATTAATTTAGTTGGTATAGATGGAAATATAACTATGTGGCACTATAGGCTCAGTCATATGAGCCATAAGGGCATAGAGATCTTAAAAGATAAGTTGCCTAGTTTGAAAGATATAAATCTAGACTTATATGAGAATTATGTGTATGAGAAACAAAATTAGGTTAAGTTTCTAAAGGTTAGACCCATAAATAAAGAGAAAAAGTTAGATCTGGTACACTCATATGTATGGGGACTAGCTTAGGTATATTTTATTGGTGGATCTAATTATTATGTTACTTTTATTGGTGATGCAACTAGGAAAGTTTGGGTTTAGTACATTAAAAAGGAAATCTAATGTATTTAACACTTTTAATAAGGGGAAAGCCTTGGTTGAGAAAGAAACAAGTCTCAAGTTGAAATCTCAGATCAGATAATGAAGGTGAGTATTGTAATAATGCTTTCTTTGATTATTGTTGTAATAATGGAATCTATAGGCAAAGGACAGTTCCAAGAAATCCACATTAGAATGGGGTATCTGAAAGGATGAATAGAATAATAATGGAATGTGCTAAGAGCATGAGGTTCCATGTAAGGTTACCTTTACAATTTTGGTCATAAGTGGTTAACATGATAATATATCTGAATAATAGAGGACCTTCTATGCCTTTGGATGGAGGCATTCTTAGACAAGCTTGGTCTAGTAAGAATGTTGATTATTATTTTCGTAGAGTCTCTAGATGTGAGGCTTTTTCTCTCATTAAGAATGAGGATAGGACCAAGTTAGAGGCTAAATCATAGAAATGCACATTTGTTGGTTATGGTGAGGATGACTTTGGTTTCCATTTATGGAGCATTAGAGATAAGAAAATAGTTTGGTCTAGAGATGCAGTCTTTAATAAAAAAATCATACACAAGGATTAGTTGTAGGAACAGGATCAAGAACAAAAAGAGTATAGTATTAGATGATATTATAGATGGAAAATTATCCAAGTATTTAGTTCAAAAAACTTCTACACATAGACCCCAAAATCCTATGGTAAGAAGATCTTCTAGGGTAAGAAGAGCACCTAAATGTTTTTCTCCTTCTTTGAATTATTATTTCTCTAATAAAGGAGAATCAAAGTGTTATGAGGAATTAATGTAGGTAGATGCCAAGTTGAGATAGGAAAAATCCATGGATGAAGAACATATATCTCTCATGGAGAACCAAGCATGGGCTTTAGTTAGGCTACCCAAGGGCAAGAGTGCATTTCCAAACAAGTGGATCTTTAGGATCAAAGAAGAGGATGAAGGGAGAAAATGGTATAAGGCTAGGATGTTGGTCAAGGGGTTTGCACAAAAATTAGGTATTGATTTTGATGATATTTTCTCTCTTGTTGTGAAAATGACTTCTATTAAGATTGTTCTTAATTTAGTTGTAGTTAAGGATTTGCACTTAGAATAGTTAAATGTGAAAACTAGTTTTCTTCATGGTGATTTGGATGAAGACTTGTATATGAAGTAGCCACAGGGATATGAGGTCAAAGGGAAGGAAAACTACGTGTGAAGACTAAATAAGAGCTTGTATGGCCTGAAACAAGCTCCATGATAATGGTACAATAAATTTGATTGTTTTATGTTGGAATAAGACTATCAAATGTGTCATTTTGACCATTACATCTACATCAAATATTTTGATGATGGTTCCTTTATTATTTTATGCTTTTATGTCGATGACATGTTAGTTGTAGGAAAACACATACATCATATTAATATGCTCAAAAAAAAACTTAGAAACTCCTTTTTTATGAAAGATTTGGGTGGTGCAAAGCAAATCCTCGGTATGAGGATTTCTCATGACAGGAAGGAGAGGAAGCTAGTTTTATCCCAATCAGAGTATGTGAAGGAAGTCTTAGAAAGGTTTAGCATGTTGGGTGCTAAATATATTACTACTCCTTTGGAAGGCCACTTTAGATTATCAAAGGAGTAGTGTCCCAAGATGGAAGCTAAAAATCTTAGGATGTCTAAGGTACCTTACTCATCAATAGTTTGCAACTTGATGTATGCTATGGGTTTTTAATAGGTTGGATATTTCCCAAGAAGTGGGAGTTGTGAGTAGGTATATGTGTGATCTAGGTTATGAGCATTGGTATGCAATGAAATGGATTTTTTGGTATTTGAGAGGAACCATGGATTTTCCATTATGTTATGGTGGATCAGATACCACTTTCCATGGTTATGTGGACTCAAATATCATAGGGGATATTAATAGTAGGAGAAGTATGACAAAATATATATTTATTGTTCGAGATATATCAGCTAGTCAGATTTATAGGATATAGAAGGTTATGGATTTATCAACCATAGAGGTAGAGTATGTTGTTACCATAGTGGCTATCAAGGAGATAATTTGGCTATAGGGGTTGTTTTGAGAGTTGGGGTATGAACAAGAAGTTGGGAGACTACATAGTGATAGTTAGAGTGTTATTCATTTGGCAAAGAACTCTGCTTTCCACTTGAGGATGAAACACATTTAGTTACATTATAACTTCATTAAGACAACTTTTGAGGAGAACTTGGTGAAGTTAGAGAAGATTCATACTATCTATAATCCTATGGATATGATGACCAAGGTGGTCAAATTAGACAAGTTGAGAATATGTTCATATTTAGTTGGCCTTAGTGTTCATGGAGCAGTGATAGATTTTGTTTAGGAGAAATGGTCTCCAAGTGGGAGATTGTTGAGTGTGGAACACTTTAGGGATATCACATGACCATAAGAAATTATTTTTGGGGCTTAAAAATCTCTAATGATGTGGGTATCATATTTTTACCTACTCCACCTTTTGTGGAACCTTGCTCCACATGTGAGGGGAATATTCCTAGTATATTTCTAATTTCTATGTTTCCATGTTTTATGGAATTGGTTATTAGTTATCTATTTTCCATGTGACTTCCTTATTTTGAGGGAGATATTTTTTTATTGGAAAATGGAATGACTTCCTTGTTGCAAGGAGTTGGTTGTGATCACATGGTGTTGGTAAATGTGCCCTTGAAAGGTGGAAACCCTAAGTTTGACATGTTCTTTCTTGGATAGACTGGTGGATGAGCTTGGTGATGTGGAAATGAGTTGTCTTGAGTGGATAATGATTATCTTTGATAAGTATGACATATTTTATCCTCATTTCATATATTTTACTTCATTTTATATATATACAAGGTGTGGTGTAGCCTTTATAGGTTGATGGTTTATTTGCAGGGTGTGGCTTTGAGGATCAGAGTCAAAGTGCAGGTGTTCATTACAGGGCATGGTTTAATAACTTGTGAGATACAACATTATGAAAGTGTAGGTGAAATTGAAACTATATTTGCAACATTTTCTATAGAGATTTTTATATCTCTATGATATTTAATTGTACTCTTGGTATTTAGATTATTGTTTTTATTTGAGAACTTTCATTGGTGGATGTAGCCCACATTGGGTGAACCAAATTAAATCTATGTTATCTATGTTATTATCTTGTTCTCTCATTTATGCTTTCATAATAATGGTGAATTAAGGAAAGTTTATATGATGCATATTATTGCATAGCTTTAGATCTAGTTTATGGTAATAGTAAATCTGGTTTAAGTGTTTTTTTATTCCTAACACTAAATGTCATTAATCTTAAAAGAAAGAGTAAATAATATCATGTATAAAGATATAATCATGTAGAATCATGCCAAAATGTGGAGAATATATCATAAAAATAATTTATATGTTGTCATAACATTTATGAAACATATGAAGTGAGAGGAATATAAGTGTTATGTCAAGATATATATAGAAATTAGGCACATATTATAAAGCATAAATGATATAAGAACACAAAAATACACAATGTAAGAGAGTTGCATGATATATATCATAAAACCATAGACAAATGGGAGGTGCATGATATGTTGATGCCTAAAATTGTATCATAGGTGGTTCAGAGTGTTTGAGAAACACTTCTCATTTTTGGATTCAAAGAGTCCATTGTATGAGTTGAAGATTGTGATATTCTTGATATATTTGGTGGAATAGAGGAAAAGTAATGAACTATTTCACAAAATATATAATGTAACTATTTGGTTGTTGGGAAAAACTATGGACTAATAGCTTGCTTGTGAAAATGAGAGTAATATAAACTAAGTGAAGTGAATTATGATCAAAGTCTAAGTCTAAAATCTAAGCTAAAATAGATATTCATAATCAAAACTAAGCTAAAATTAAATGATAAAAAAAAAAAGTAAAAGAAAGGGTAGGGTAGAGAAGAAAGATGATTCTGATCTTCAATCTAAACATTATGACAAAGTTTAAATTTTATCTAAACATGAACTTAAAACCAATGTATGACATGAAATCAATTAAGCTAAAATCCTATCACACATTAGGAAAAAATCTAAGGATAATAGTAACAAATGAAAATAAGAACTAGATTCACTTTAAATATTTACTCCTGTAAAAAATTGCATAAGCACAACTACAAGAAGAGTAAAGAAAATGAAATGAACCTAAGATATTTCAATTAGTCTAGCATTATAGCAAATTAACAACTCCTAATTTTAAATATTCACATAAAAAATCCATAAAAACCATTTAAATCTAAAAATTAGACTAGTTAGTTGAGAGAATAACCATAATAGTAATCACACAAACAAAATGAGATAGTCCTTTCATAATTATCTACTTATATTAATAACTAAAAATTAGCACAAAGTTTTCTTTCTCAAAAAATCCCCTCCCTCTTTACAATTGACAATACCCCTTATATAGAAGACCAAGGGGTATGTTAGTCAATCATGTCAAATGATAATTATACAAGTGTCGAAGACAACTATCCTTCTACAATGTTCTAGAAATAGACACTTTCTAAAAGGACTGACCTATAATCAATTTTATTTACAAAGTTGTACATGATTTTACAAAATAATATTACTTTTAAAAAATATACATGTTCTTATACAAGAGAATATTACTAAGTTAAACAATTTGACTTTGGGGTTCCTTTGTGGTTGCATTCTTTTGTTTATCATGTAAGATCTTCATTGGCTTGTCATACAATCCATCAATCAGCTTGAGGTTGATGATATATTCCATTAAAATTCATCTTTTTCATCTATCGAGCCTCTGAAGTCTTTTACATTCATGTCCAAGGCTTCCTTGATGATCTAAGAATCATTAATATTTTATTCAACTAATAAGATCATGTCTAAGATCATACTATTATCTACTCTTATTCTATCTTGGCTTTGATTCTTTACTTCTTACATGAATTGATTAGACATATGTTTGAAATCCTCATCAATGATTAAGCCAATATGATTGAGTGTCATTAGGTTTGTGATCAAACTCCCCAATACATGATTCATTCTAATCTCTAACTGTTTGCCATCCTTAAAAATTTCTTTTAGGTTCTTGGTCTATTTTCTCAAATGTCTAATGTTCTCTATTAATATAACCATATTTATATTCACTTTATTGCATGAATCCTACCATTGAGTCACTTGGTTCATAGCCATAGTACTCTACTAGTTTATCACATCCTATCTGGACCTTATTGATTTCAAGGAATTAAACATATCATATAAAGTGGCTACAAATATATTGATCATCTCCCCAGGAATAGATAGAATAAACTAATCTTTCAAGTTATTCCTTTTCTATTCTTAGCCTTTGATAATTTCTTGTAACTAGTTTGACTGTGCTTTAGCTAATTTAAGAGCATATTCCTCAAAAATAGGATTTTCTTATACTTTTTGCCTTTGCTTTTGAGTCAAACCAATCAATGATTCCACTTTTTGATATATCACCTCTTCACCTCCTTGGATGACATTATTCTTTATCACCCTTTGTAAATTGGTAGTCCCTAGATCATACTTGACTCTACCTATGGTTTGGGTCACTTGTGGGATGGGGGTCTCCATTTATGATTGAGATACTAAATCACTTGGTGTAGCTAGTATTTTTGCTTCCTCTTCCTATAGTGAAATGATCTATGGTTTAAGATTTTTATGCACATGAATTTTAATGTATTTTTATCATATCCTAATGATGATGCATAGTAGGCATTTTTTACAATCCAGGTTCATACTAGAACCATTTTGAAATGGGCAGACCATAAAAGTTTTCTTCACTAAATAAATTGACTTCACTTAGAGGAGTAATGAGAGTCACTTTGGGTCTTTTTGTTTTGGGAACAATGGATAGCTCAACCTTGCTCTTAGGGGTGCCAACATGAACAAAGTCCAATACCTTCTCTTTTCCCTTATCTTCCTCAACCCTTGTATGATGTTCCTTACTTGAATGTGTGTATGTCATAGATATAATCTTCAATAAATCCTCAATAGAATATTGAGGGTCTATGACTATCATATGAAATTTTGCTTGATGTAATTCATGTTATACTACTTCAGAAGGTTTTAGAATTGATGAAGTAGAAGCAATATCACGTGTCATTTTATTTTTGGGTATGTGCTCTACCTAAACTTGAACTTGTACATTAATTGATGGAGGTCTAGAGGATAAAACACTAATCAAATTATATTGTTTGGGTCCCAATTACCATCTATAATCCATTTTTAAATTTCTTTCTAATCTTGACTCAGGCCTCAGATTATCTTCCTTCAATCTCCTAATCACTTCAAAGTAGGATAATGACTTGGTGTAAATAGGGTCAAAGGCATCAGGATCATGTTCATAAGCTACATTTAACATTCCTTTGAGTCTTAAATGTTCCTTAACTTTACTATAAAGGTCCCACTATCTAAGTTCATCAATTTATAGGTTGAAAGATGATCAATGCATGGATGCTACCTCAAAGTGATCCCATTGTCTGAATGTTGTCTTTCCAATTGTGATAGGGAGGTTGTGAAGGAGTCCTTTTCTCTTGGTCTTGCATAGATCATAAATTCCATGGAATATTTGGTATGTAACTTCTTGATCAAATAACTTGTCAAGAACATGGATAGGTAGATTGAAAGGAGAATTTTATGTCCCCTCAATTCTTATGAATATACAATCTAGATATAACCATATATCTCCCATAGATTTAATAGATTTCTTGATCAGTGGGCTAATTCTTATCATTGGGATGATAGTTATAGTCTTAGTCAGGTCAGGGTAGACACTGTCACATATAAATTGAATGTGCTCCCTATATTTATAAATTTGATACTTAGAGTAATATTTGGAAACTATCTATGTCCTATTTGGTGACCATTCCCTTTGATTTAAAAATTATGTTGTTGCACATAAGGCATATAGGAGGTAAGACATAATGAAATATTGAGTTTTCTTTTTATGACTAATTGCATATATTTATCTACTCAAAGTGATTCTAATTATCTCACCTAGTGGGGGACCATCAACTTTTCAACAATGATGTAAACTATGGGTACCCATTCTAGATTTATATAAGCTACGGTTGCATCCCCACATAACATGTTTGACATTGTCATTTTCATTTTGACCCTCGATCTAAATTCCCTAATAGGGATGTTCTTATTAAGGTCTAAAAAGACTTAGTTTCCAAAATCTAACCATATGACAAGGGTTTCTATCAAGTTGTGTTCTTTAGCCCAAGAATTGATAGAGGCTAGGTCAATTTGAGGTTTGGGCAGTTTTTAATATGACTCAAATATAATAGCATAAATATAAACAACTTTTACTAGATTATGTTAATTAATTATCATGCCATTATCTATCTTAGTTTCCTTAAAAATGAGAGAAAAAATGTCAATACAATGGAGTATCTCAAGCTTCATTTCTTCATACTAGAGACTAGTCATTTGAATTGCTATGATGTCATCTTATAGTCTTTTAGTAGAGATATTCTTCTCCTATTCCTTAGTAATGGTTAGTTGATTCTCGATCATCCAAAACAATTTTGACCAATTATTGTCTCTTGTGTTCAAGGTAGAAGAAATGAAGTTAGTGTCCTTGAAAATATGACCTTCAACATGTGTTGTTAAATACAATTTCACATATTCATTCAAAATGTGCTTATATGTCACCATTAACAAAGCTATGTGATTTTAGATAATTATTAAACCTTATCTTAGCTTAATTATAATGGATATCAAGTAAATTATGTCAATCCATATGTTTAGGATCTTTCTAGAGGTTTATGTAGAGATTCAATGGTGGTAATGGAGTTTGAATTATTAGCTTTGTGTCATAGATTTTGCTTGGATTTCTTATTTATACCTATTGTGTCTATGAGTCCACAAGATATTGTGATATAAATTTTCATGATTATATGAAATTTACATGTCAATCTATTCATTAATATTCAACATGTGAATATTTTTTCTTTTAGGACACATGTCACCATATCATGCAATCTTGAGGCTTGATTAAATACACTCCATTGATATTCATTAGAGTCCATAGTCTTGAATTTTACTGTGAACCATCAATCTTGAATTAAACTCTCAAGATCATACCACTTGGAATATCCATGGGTCTTATATGCCCCTTGAAAACACACACCATCACTTAACACTTTCATGCCATGTGGTAGCCTCTTATTAGATCTTGGTTTATTGAATTATCAAATCTTCACTCGTCATATATCTTGATCTAAGAGGTTAAACACCATTAGTTGATCTTTGTCTCATTTATCATGATTAAAACATGTGTCATTACCACATTAATTTTGGATTCTTTAAAAATTTCTCTTTCATCTCATGCCATTATATCTCCTTTGCATAGATCGATGAACTCAATCGATCTCGTTCCACTTGATCCTATCAAGCTAAACATGGGTCATTAATTTTGGGTTATGCCACTAAAATTGTACCACTTGGAACTCTTGAATTATTTCATATAACATTGACTTATTGACTTTTTCCCACCCTATTTCATCTTTATTATATACTTCAATGCATTCTATTGATTTTAATTTGGGAGGTTGAACGTGACTGGCTGTTCTCCACTTCACTTGACTTATTGACTCTTAACTCATCATAAGATCTTCAAGTTGCCTCCAAGATGCTGAAACTTGTCACTCTCATGCTTGATATGATTTTTTTGAAATTTTTACGTGGGTGGGTTCCCATGTACCATAGATATTTTACCTGGCCTTTTGAGATATTTCCATGTGGCACCCTCTCATTGATTCATTCCTACAAGTAATGAAAAGAAACTAAGTTAGGGTTTAGGTAATATAAAGAACTTAGGATAAAGTTATAACTTAAGGTTTTAGTTATATTAATAAATAAAATTAGGAATTTAGGATAAAACTTTAGACTAAGTTTAAAATATAGTAAAGTGCTCCTATCTTTAATTATTCTATGTGAGCAATGAAGTAGACTAGGTGGGGGTCTCGGGATAAAAATGAACTAGTATAAAACTTTTAGACTAAGGTTTTAGTCATGTTGATAAACACAACTATAACTTTAGGATAAAAATTAAATTAAGTCTAGGACATAACAACATGTTCCCATGCAAATTTGAATGGTTTTTATAAAGACCTAGGCTAAAATATAGTAGACCAATGTTTTAACATGATTTAAACATAGATTCAATTAATCAATAAGACACCAAGGATTAATTAGAACAAAGGGTTAAATTAGCATTAATGTATAAAATCCTATATAATATTCACACAATTGGGACTCTATTGAACCTGAAACACATACAGACACAAGTTAAATATTAGAAATGTTAGATCAAATCAAATAAGGACAATATGTTAACATGCCAATGAAAGATGAAGCAAACATGATACTCAATAATGAAATTTTGATCAATTACAATGTCATTTAATAATTAAATTTGAAAAATTTAACAAGGGTCATCATTTTTCAAAAATTGGGGTATGTTGACCTCAACAAATGGTGACTTTTGGGGGAACATTGTAAAATGTTAGAACTTAGATACTCTAGTTTGAAGTAATAAATAAACGACTTATTCCACTTGATCAAGTACCATCATTAAGATTAATTAATGGTTAAGACAAGTCTTATAAATATAGAATTAGGTTCAAACATTGAAACTTAGTCATGTTATGTGTGTGCTTTGATTCCTTAACTAATTGCCCTAGGACCTAGAGAACGACTTCTAGATTTCATGACCTTAATCATTAACACTAACTTGTATCATATTTAGATGTTCATTAAGAAACATGCTTTATGAAAAAGAAGGATTTTTCATTTTTTTACTACTAGCCAAGAATCCATAGCCTTGATAGAGATACCTTTGGATCCACTCTAGGCCTTGCTCCACTTTTAGCTAGGCATCCATAGCCTTGATGGAGGTTACCCGAATCACCTTTATTTAGAAAAGTTTTAGATTTTCAATAAATATCTTATTTTTGTATTTTTAAAATATATTTTTGTTTCCAATAAAGGTTGGGAACTAGAATTAGCTAGGTTTTGGGATTTTTTTCAAATGCTTTATCTTTAGATAATCATCCTTGGTCATAAACTTCAACCTAGGAAATAATGTTCTTTAAATGCTAACATGACTTTGCTTCAATAATCTAAACTTTAATTAAACATGTGAAATATTTATTGGAAATAGACTTAGATCAAAACAAGGTTTAATATTTTAAGGAAGAACTAATCTAGATGTCAATCCTTACCAATTTCTCAAAATTATATCATCAATCTCAAATTTCTAGAATCCATAGTCAAGTAATGGTTAAGAGTAGTACCTTAATTCTCTACTTGTTGACCTTTGAGAAACTATATGAATTGGAGCTTGAGGACTATTTTGAAAAAGACTTATTAAAATAAGGGAACAAAACACTTAAAAAGCAAATAAATATTTACAAGAACTATGTAAAAGAAAGTGATAGGAAAATAAATTAATCTAAACCTACCTACACTAACTCTAACTATTCTTACAAATTAGTCCTTATAGGCTTGAGGTGGTACAAAAGAGAAGTAGTAATTGAGATATTTCTCATTTATTGGTAAATTAAACTCTACTCCCTACAAGTCTTTGAGATTTAAGGTGTTATTTCCCATGTTTTCCCTTAGGTTCAGATGCTTTGTCCTAGAGGATAACTAAGTCTCCCTATCTGAACACGTTAATCTTAGAACATTTGTCAAACCATCTTTTCACGATGGTTTAATGTCTACTAAAATTTTAAAAAGCTTCTTCCCTTGAATCCTCCATTTAAATAATATCAAACAACCTTGAATTTGTAAATTCCCGATCTTTTTCCATGTACTCTTGCATGAATTTATAGATTGGAAGCTTGAGATTAATGGGGAATATATGTTATTGACCATATAATAATAGAAATGGTGATGCCTTTAGATATTTCTTAACTCTAGTTATATCTACCCAAAGGGCATACTTGAGAAAATTATGCCATCTTCTTACTTTTTTAAGCAAAAGACTTCATGATAAATTTCATCAAATTTTTGTTAGTGAATTCTGACACTCCATTGCCTTGAGGATAATGGTTTGATGAAAACTTGAGAACAATGTTATTATCATTATGCCCACTCAGTCATCTCAATGGGTATAAATGAATATACATTATCAAAAACTAGAGATACTTGTGTTTCAATTCTAGTACATATGTTCTCTTTCAATAACTTAATCACATCTTCCATCCTACATTGCTTGGTTGCCACTACTTTTGTCCATCTTGTGCAGTAATCTATAGAAATAAGGACATATTTATGTTTGTCTAAAGAATTAGGGTTGATAAACCCCACAAATTCTAATTCCCATTGAGAATAAAGTTTATCAATCATAACTAGCTTCAATGGCATAGGTGATTTTGGCTCTTTAGTGTTGAATATGTGACACTAATGACATTATCTCACATGTTTGTGAGCATATCTAAAGATAGTAGGCCAATAATAACCAACCATAAGGATATTATGATTTTTTTCCTTCCAAATGGGTGTCCACTTCTAATATTTTCATGAAAGGTACTCAATATTTACGATTCTTCCTCTTTAGAAACACATTTTAGGTATATTCCTTCATAATTATTCCTAAAAATAACTTCATCTTTGATTAGGAAATGGGTTGCCTTGAACCTCAAATCTCTCCTTTGATATATATTAAATCATATAGGATAATAACCATTTATTAGAATATGAATAATGGAATCACACCAATAATTGGGCTAGAAACATTATTGGTCCACCTACATGACACTTAATTTATGATTGTTATTAGAAATTAACTAAATTAATCTTTGAAATCTTACCAATTTGATAGCTTTGATTTCAAAATCATAATCTTGGAGTATGGACATAAATTTCCCTCTTATTTCTCCAAGTTCACATTGGCTAAGCATAAGCTTAGTGGTAGGGTCAGGCAATATTGCACGCACTTTATTCATAAGAATATAGTATCTAAATTTCTTGACTACGTTAACTAAAACACATGCTTACTTATCAATTAGATAATAGTTTAACTTAGTATTTATAAAATTAGTGCTCATAAAAGTAATAGGATAATCACATCTATCTATTTTTTAAATTATAAAAATAAAAATTATATTATCAAAAGCAAAATAATAGAGATAGAAATATTTTGAAAAATTAGGACTTATCAAAATTGGTGCCTACACAATTTCTTATTTTATGTCCTTGAAGGATTTGCTTGTTTCGTCATTCCATGTGATCTTGGAATCTTTATTCAACATGTTATTAAATGGCCTCATAATTTATGTGAAACCAAAAATTAACTTTCTCACAAAAATGATTTTCCCAGAGAAAGACTTCAATTCTTTTTTACTATTAGGGGGTTCAATTTTGGATATGGAATCTATTATATTAGGGTCTATATAAATACCCTCTTTAGTTATAACATGTCCTAAACACTTTCCTTAGTAACACAAAAAATGATTTTCTTGGGATTGAAATAAATTCCATACCTCCTACAATGTTCAAATACCTATTACAAGTGCATAATGTGGTCCTCCCTATTTTTAGAAAACACAGTTAGGTTATCCATATAAATGATAATGCACTTACCTATAAGCCCTTAGAAATCATGGTCCACAAATCTCTAAAAATTTGTACCTACATTATTATTCTAAAGGTCATTCTTTTGTAGGCAAAAGTGCCCCATTGAGTTGCGAATGCAATTTTTAATCTGTACTTATTCAAAATCACTTGGCTATAACCTAAAAAACCATCAATAAAAGACATCATAGTAGAACCACTAATGATATAAATATCTTGGTCAAGGGAAGGTAAAGGATAATTAACCTTTTCAAAATCTCTATTCAAATGTCTAAAGTCTATGCACAATCTAATTTCCCCATTATTATTCCTAAGTGGTACTAATTTAGCTACCCAATTGGAGTGCCAAATGGGAAACACTATTTTTGAATCTAGTAGATTCTTGACCTCCTTGTATATCAATGTTTATAAGACATGGTTAACTGGTCTTTGATTTTGTCTAAAATGTTTGCAAGATTATTTTAATGGAATGATATGGGTAATGACTCTAGGATCAAATATCTTCAAGTCTTTATAGGACCATGCTATAACATCTTTATACTTGGTCACCAACTCTTTAGCTTTTATTTATTCATCATTTGTGCAAGATGTACCAATATTTACTAGCTGGGGCTAACCTTGAGTTCTTAGGTCAATTACATTATATCATTTCCCATTCACCTTGGTAACTTTGATAGTCTCAGTTATTTTGTCTATGTCAAATAATATTTCTAAGGAAATCATGCCTTTAGTAATTTTGTTGTCACTTAATTGCACAATTTTGTCATCAATGTTATCTTTATCAAGAGCATTTTCATTGACCTCATCAATGATGTGAGACTCAAATACTATTAAAATATTTATGAAGCCTAGGATCTATTTATCATCACTGAATACTTGAAAATGATTGATATTATTAGGAATTTAGGGACAAGGAACCAAGTCAATACTAAGGTTTCCTAGTTTAGAGTCTTGATTTAGAATAAGATTGGTTGTACTTGAGGCTAACTCATCAACAATTTTGTTCTCTTATCTATGAATTGAAATAATATTAAAAGCATCAAAGTACTCTATGAAGTCCCACACTCTAAAATTATATTTCTTAAGATTTGAAAATTTTCACTAGTACTTACTTCTAACTTGATTAACTATCAGTTCTAAATCACCATACACTAGTAGTTATTTGACCTTATGTTTGATGGAAAATTATAATCCTAAGATTAAAGATTTATACTCTACCAAGTTATTAATGCATGAAAACTAGCGTCTATAAGAAGTACAAAATTATTTTTCCAATGGGATTGATTAGAACCATTCTTACTCCAAAACCATATAAACATCTAACACCATCAAAATATAATTTCCACATTCTAGGCATAGCATGAAAATATTTAGATTCATATACCTTATAAGTGTCAAGAGTGTAAACTCCTAACTCAGAATTGACCATGTTGACCCTTTCATTTGTAGTATTATAGTTAGTGGTCATGTGTTTTATTTTAGGCTATCTTTATATCCTAATTTGATTGGGAACTCCCTTCCATAGAAGCCACATATGTGAATAGTTAGTTGACATGTATCCATTCAAATATTTTATCTAATCTCTACTAAGTATTATTCCATAAGCATCAGGAATATCCACCACTTAAATGTCTATAAATATATATATATATATATATATATATATATATATATATATATATATATATATATATATATATATATATATATATATATATATATATATATATATCCTTGGCTTAGTAAAAAGCTTCATATTAACATTAAATAATTATATAATTACTATTGGCCAAATTTGGCCCACATAAAAATATTCTACCTAGATAAATCAACTCAACAGATTTCTTGATTGAATAAATGACTTGAGAAAGCCTATAAGATGGACCAGACTATCATCAAACATCATGTAAGAATAGATAGGTCATTCTGGTTTCACTCATCATAATTTCACTTAAGATTCCCCTTAGAGCTAAAGTATTCTACTAGCATGATGTTAGTCATTCCTTGAACATTCTCTACAAATTTCATGACTTGATGAGTTGTAAATATCAAGTTATGAGCATTTAAAGTTAAATAAGTAGAATGAGATATGCACAGGGGCATCAAATAAAAGTCATAATAAATAGCCATTTAAATTCAAATTTTCTAATGATAAATGTGGGGATGACAAGTGTATAAATCATGGAAGCCTAAGTTAAGATCTAATGGTGATTAGGCAATCAATGATGTCAGTGGGTTTGAAAGATCCAATAGAGCATGTTAAATCATGCATCGAGGATCAATGATGAGATCATATTCAAAGGGTCAGTGTATCCTAAGATTGAATACATGAATGATAAGTGGTAAGATCTTAGGTAAATGAATGGAAATATAATATTTCACAGTGACTAATGAAGATATTGGGTCCAATTATATTGATGGTGTATGATCCATCATGTAAAAGGAGATCAATGATGAGTAAAAGGTTAACAAGTCAATGAATTTCAAAGACAAATACGTAGTTCCCAAGTGTCATGACTACAATAACTATCAGGTAAATCAATGATACACATTTGATCCATGTAAATGAAAATTAATGGTACACATAATGTCAAAGGGTAAATTGAGCTCAGGATAAATATGAGGCCACCATATGGCACAAGTGCAAGAATAGGATGGGATTAACTATAAGACATATGGGATGAATGCTAAGCTAACAATTGGCACAATATGAGAAGCCTAGATCAAGATCGATGTCCATTGTTAAAATTCAAAGACATGATAATTTGATTAGAGGTCAAACATGTGACCTAGGTTGAACTAAAGTAAAGGTTTCAAAGGGTGCATATCACCATTGGAGCTATGTTGAATACCATTAAGTAGACATAGCCATATAATCAAGATTATTAATGTTGAAGCTCTATTAATATTACAATTCAAATTCAAGATATGTTTGTTTAAACCTAATATATTTTGTAAAAAATATATACAATATATGGATCTTCATTGATATAATGACTATATGAAAACCAATAAATTGGATTCATTTTCATTCTATAGTAAAGATCCATATTTAAGTTGGAGTAGATGCAGACATAAATTAGATAAGTTGGAGTGTCTCATCCTTTGACAAATTCATAACTTCAATAAACAAGTACTTATCACAACTCAAATCAGACATGGCATGGCTCTATCAGATCTGTAAATATGAAGATTCTATCTTCACAAAAAAGTCAAGTGGGAGATAGTGTAAGGTCCCAAGATGGATATTTGGTGGTTAGAGAAAGTAGCTAGAGAATTTAATATATTTTAAAGGTCTTTAAGGGTTTTTATTCATATAAAGATAATTACTCATCATCCTAAGATACATTCTTGTCTTCTAGTGTATTTCTCAGCTAGTAAGAAGATCTTGAAGATTATTGGAACAAATGAAGGATATTTTGTAAATGATTTATTAACCTTGATTTGATCAAAAGATGGTTGAGAATTCATTGAAATATGGTGGTATATCATTTAATGATCTTATATGGCATGCTTACTCTCTCCCTTTCTCCTATATCACCCCATTCTTTCTCATTTGTAAAAACTCTCTCTCTCTCTCTCTCTCTCTCTCTCTCTCTCTCTCTCTCTCTATCTATCTATCTATCTATCTCTCTCTCTCTCTCTCTCTCTCTCTCTCTCTCTCTCTCTCTCTCAAATTTTAAATTCTCACAAGGACTTTTTGATCTTAAAGAGCAGGGGACTCTCTAAGATATTGAAAAATATGCTCATCTTGATTAAGTTAAACCCTATAAAACATTTGTAAGAACTACCTATTAATGTAATAAAATACTTTCTTTACCTATCTCTTACCTTAGATCTATGTTGAGAGAGTTTTACATGATGGAATTATGAAGGAGAATCTTCCTTATCCATTGTGCTCCTTTATGACCTCCTTTAGGGTGTTTTCAAGATATTGTAGGTCTAGATTAGTGTTCTACCTAAACCTAGTCCATGAAATACTTATGCAATCAACTAGTCTGTGAGGTTGTGTGAGCTAGCATTTTCTTATGCTGATCTAGTGTGGGTTCAAGCTTATGGGAGTCTTCCATTTTTATTTGGTGCATCACCTTTTAGACTTCCTAGGATCCCTTTTCTTTGTGACAAATTTAGTTTAGGTGATTCATCAGAAGCAAACTAGCCTTCTCTAGAGGTTTAGCCCCATTATAGGTTACCCATAGCCTGGGGTTATCCTAATATTATGACTAGGAGTAGGGTAGCTCAAATAAATCCTCCAAAATGGTGTAATCTCATGTCATAATAGTTTATGTCATGCCTAGTGGGACTTACAATGTTTTTTACTAGTGAAGAGTTTTGGTGTTCTCTTCATCCACTCAGCCTTTGGAGGCATGTGTACAAACATCAATGGTGACTCCAAGTATTCATTAGTTGGTTTAAGCATCCTAAGTGTTTAATAATCATAATCTAATATGTATAATAAACCATATTTTGATTAGTATGCTTATTATCTACCTTAGCATCACACTTATTAGGTAAATAATGTTTATGTGTTCCCCTTAAGTGTCCCTTAAATAAAATATCAACCTTATTATGGCATTTATCTTCCTTCAAACCCTACATATTTCCAAGGTAAACCTCTTTTGAATTAAAATTAGTCTTCTAATTCACCTTGTCAAGACTAGGCTTATCCTATTACATCCTCATCAAGAGTCAAGTAAACATTAACTATCTATATTGAGTTGATAAGAGAGATTGGTAGAGTTTTGAGTTTTCTCTAGTCATCCATATCCATATTCTATAAAAGGTAAGGAATTCTCTTTAGTTTTTCAAGAATAAATGGCCATTTTGTGAGGGTGAACAATGGCCATCTTGTAAGAATGAGGACATGGTAATGATGAGAATTATGGTCCAAAATGAAAATAGTGTGTTGATATCTTATGAAGATCAACATGCTCATTTATATCAGTCTCATGTGTCCTTTCCCCTCTAAGAGCCTCAATCTTAGCCTTTAAGAGTTCTTAATCAGCCCCCTAGTCATCCTTGTCAAATTCCATCCTTATCAAAACTTAGAGAGGAAATAATGAATAAAGGTAGAAAAATCATGAAAATAAATGATGGGGTTAAGATTTGACAAAAATTTCCCATTCATGCCATGGAAGGGATATGAATATTTTTAAAATAGTTTTGGAATGTGTGGGCACTAATTAAGGAAGATGACTATCCATAGGTTGAGAATAAAGAATTAAAAGGGTGGGTATTATCCATTGAAAAATTGTTTGAGAAGTGAGAGAAAGAGTATGTCAAACATGAGTCAATTAAGTCATTCCCACTCAAGATCATGAAGTCATTCTATCATGGATCTTCTCTAACACATTCAACCCTGGCTATGTCATTCCCTCACTTGTGAGACCACCCTCTCCTATAACCATTAAAAATGAAGAAAAGGTGTCTATTCCCTACTCATTTCCATCATGAAAATAAGTTTAGAAAGGCATAAATAATAAGGAGGAAGTGTTATTTGAGGTAGTTCCTCAAGATCCACCAAAGAGAACTTGTAAGGTACCTAGTTAGAAGGCCGCTCTCTTAACCTATAAGCAAAGTGAACTTATTCACCCTCACACCATCTCCATCTTGGAGAAATAACATATTGTACAAAGGATAGAGGAGATTTTAATCATAAGTGAGCCATAGGAGGACAATACAAGTGTCTATGCTGTGGAAATTATGATAGGTAGCCCACTTCATAGGGAAGAACATGTTTTGGCTTATAAGTTATAGGATCTTGATGAGAAATGAAAGGAAAACCTTCATGAACATATTACGGAGGTCATGGATATCTAAAGTGATTTAGAAGATCAAGGGAAACATTTATACTTGGATTTATTGAGTGAAATGGAGAGGCTTAATGTTACAAACATGATTGAAGAAGATAATACTCAAGCTGAACATGGGGCAGGCCTTAAGTGGACTACTAAAGGTCCATTATACATAGATAAAGAAGAGGATTAAACTAGGTGCCTAAGGTTCATACAATTCAATATGAAGTATCAGTTGAGGATAGCCATGCAATGTTAGATCTAGAGGAAATAAAATTAAAACTTGAGTAATATAGGTGTGATGTTTCAGACCTTAGATGGTCAAAAACCCTAATTTACAATTAAATAATAATATGAAATCTTGAGTGAGGTTGATGAAAGAGACATCTCAAGTGCTTGGGTGATGTAATTTGAGAAGCATACCAGTAAAGAGTGTGAATAGTTATGGTAGTCATTCAATAGCATAACCAAAGAGTTTGAAGAGGCTAAGAGACATGTCCTTACAAAAAACTATGAGCATGCTACTCTAATCATGATCAATCCTAATTTGCATAAGGAAAAGGTGGAATAATATGGCATTTTTGAACCACAAATTGAACCAAGTGTAGTTGCTCCAAAGAGCATAAATAAAGTCTTCATGCAAGGCTTTCTCAAGGGTGATGAATAACATCAAGCAAGTGCTCCTGTAATCTAACATGAACCAAGTTTGGAAGACCTAGACTAGTATGTCTATATTGGAGACATGTTTGTCTCATTTCATCCACTTGAGAGCTTGATAAAAGAGTTAGAAATTAGTCATATTAGCCCACCTATCATGATCTCTCCAAAGTAAGGTATTTTTCATCCTAGTTTATCACAAGTGAATGATGCCAAAACTTTCCCATTTGACCCAGGTGGAAAGTACTTATAAATTTCAACCTTGTATATATTAGACTAGATTTAATGATTTCCTCTAAGTTCCTTTGTGCACATTTGTTTATTAGGTTATTCATTTTTTTTTCACCTCTAAGTACCTACATGCACTTGCCTTTATTTGTTTTATTTCTTTTGTCCCTATTTCTTTAATAGGAATTTTTAGAAAGGGACAACCTTACTCAGTTTTAGATAAGCTTGTGACTCCATGCCGAATGGATCAAATAAGGCAACTAGTCTAGGTTCTCAAGCATAGTAGGCATACTTCTCAATTGAGTCTCCAAATATGTTGGCCAAATTTGGCCACATACAAAGCTTCTACTTAGATATATTAGTTGAGCAGAGTTCCTGATTGACCAAATGATCAAACAAATTGAGAAGATTAGAATATAGACTAGACCATCATCAAATGACATGTAGGAATAGATAGGTTAGTATAGTTTCACACTTCATAAGTTAATTTAAGAGGCCCCTTAGAGTCAAAGAATTACATAGACATGAGGTTCTTCAAGCCTTGAACATTTTATGCAAATTTCATGACTTGATGAGTTGTTTATCTCAAGTTACAAGCATTCAAAGTTAAACAAGTAGAATGAGATGTATGCAGGTTGCAAATTTCATGACTTGATGAGTTGTTTATCTCAAGTTAAAAACATTTAAATTTAAACAAGTAAAATGAGATGTATGCAAGGACATCAAATAAAAGTAACAACAAATAGTTGTTTAAATTCAAATTTTTTGAGGATAAAAGTGGGGATGATAAGTTTCTAAATCATGGAATCTCAAGTCAAGATCTAATAGTGAGTGGATAATAAATAATATCAGTGGGTTTGAAATATCCAATAAAGCACATTAAATCATGCATCAAAGATGAATAGTGATTTCATAGTAAAAAGCTTAGCATATCATAAGATTGAATACACAAATGATAAGTCATAATAAATTGGGTACTTAAATAGAAATTTAATAGTGCACAATGACTAACAAAGATAGTGGGTCCATGCAAATCGATGGTACATGATCTGTCATGAAAAAATAGATCACAAATGATCAAAAGGTTAACAAGTCAATGAATCTTGAAGACAAATGTGAAGTTGCCAAGTGTTAGACTATAGTGACTATTAGGTAAATCAATGGTACACATTTAATTCATGAAAAATAAGATCAATAGTTCACATAAAGTTAAAAGGTCAATCAAGCTTAGGATCAATGTGAGGCCACCACATGGTGAAAGAGTAAGAACATGATGGGATTGACTAGAGGACCCATGAAATGAATTAGGAGTTGAGAATTGGAAAAATATGAGAATCTCAAATCAAGATCAATGGTCATTGTTAAAATTTAAAGACACGAGACTTTAATTAGAGGTTAAACATGTGACCTAGGTGAAACCAAAGCAAAGGTTTCAAAGGGTGTGTGTTACCATTAGAGCTTAGTTGAATACCATCAAGTGGATGGTATGTAGCTATATAGTCAAGATTGTTAATGATAGAGATCTATCACCATTAAATATAAGATGTAGGATATGTTTTTTTAAACTTAGTATAGTCTAGAACAAATATATGCAATCTACATATCTTCATCAATATAATGACTATATGAAAACCAATAAATTAGATTGGTTTTAAATATATAGTAATGATCCATATTTAGGTTAGAGTAATTGCAAACACAAATGAGATATGGTAGAGTTCCTCATCATTTGACATAGTCATAGATTTGATAAAAAAGTACTTACCACCACTTAAAGTAGACATGGCATGGGTCTATCAGTCTACAAATATGAAGATTTTATCTTCATAAGCAATTCAAGTGGAAGATAGAGTAATGTCCCAAGATAGAGATATGGTGGTTGGAGAAAGTAGTTAGAGCATTTAATATATTTTTAAGGTCTCTAAGGGTTTTTATTGATATTAGGATCATGAATAATCATCCTAAGATAGACTCTTATCTTTTAGTGTATTTCTTAGCCAATGAGAAGAGCTTGAATACTATTAGAGAAAATGAAGGCTATTTTGTTTATGATGTATTAACCTTGATTTGATCAAAAGATGTTGGATAATTAATTAAAATATAGTGGTATCTCATTTAATGATCTTGGATGGAATGCTCCTTCTCTTTCCCTTTCTCCTATATCACCCCATTCTTTCTCATTTTAAAAAACTCTCTCTCTCTCTCTCTCTCTCTCTCTCTCTCTCTCTCTCTCTCTCTCTCTCTCTCTCTCTCTCAGATTTTAGATTCTCTTAAAGACTCTTTGATCTTGAAGAGTAGGGGACTCTCTAAGATATTGAAAAACATGCTCATCATGATTAGGCTAAACTACATCAAGAATTTGTAAGAACTACCTCTTGATGTAATAACAAACTTTCTTTACCTATCTTTTTCCTTAGATCTATATTGAGAGAGTTATACATGATTGCATTGTGAAGGAGAATCTTACTCATCTATTGCGTTCCTTTATAACCTCTTATAGGTGTTTTCAAGCTATTACAAATCTAGTTTAGTGTTTTTCCTAAACCTATTCCGTGAAACACTTATGCAATTAGTTGGTTTATGAGGTTGTGTGAGCTAACATTATCTTGTGGTGATCTAGTGTGGGTTAAAGCTTATGGGAGTCTTCCATTTTTATTTGGTGCATCATATTTTAACCTTATTAAGAGCCATTTTACCCTTTATAACCCTTTTACATATGATAACATTGGTTTAGGTGATTCATCAATAGAAATTTGGCCTTCTCTAGAGGTTCAACCCCATCATAGGTTACCCATAGCTTGGGGTTGTCACAATATTAAGACTGGGAGTGGGGGATCCTGAATAAATCCTCCAAAAAGGTGAAATATCACATCATAACAATTGATTTAAACCTATATTTGTCTAATTAATTAACTACCCTATTAGACATAATTAGGGTTAAACCAAGTTTATCATAAATACCTTTAGGCATGATATTAGAAGAAGCACCTGAGTCTAACAAACAATTATTTAAATTCTTCCTAAATATTTTGACTATAAGAAAGAAAGGTGGAATATATACATTGTTCTTGTATATAATAACATTGTCATTTATAGCCTTTGGTGACTTACTAGGCTTATTAAATAAATATTCAAGTAACAAGTCTCTTTGCTCAGTAATTAGAGTCAACTTATGTAAAGTGATGTCAACCTTAATATTATTCATATCCTCAATTATATTATATCCACTCTTAGTGGAAGAACTATGTGTATTAGCATTGTGCTTAGAGGTACTTCCTTTTGGAGGCTCTAGATTATTGCCAATTATAGGATCAGGAGGAGTGTCAAAGTTATTTGGTGGAGTTAAAGCTATCAAAGGTTTCTTCAACTCTATATTTCTCATAGGATAAGTATTTTTAGGTACTATTGAAAATCATGTACCTATTATAGAGTATCCTCAGGCTCATTCTCTTCTTGAAATGGAAATTCAAATGTCTCCACCATCAAATTTGTATCAACATATTTAGATGTCTTTGAAGAATTAGGTATACCTATAATATTATCTTTGTTAGGTACACCTTTATAATGTATTTAACTCATCTTGAAACAATTCAAAAGCATTACATAACTCAAGAAAATCCAATTCACCATGATTTAAAGTATTGTGAACCCTATAATATCTAGTTAAAGCCACATCACAAATATTTATTTCAAGATTATTCTTGTTAGCAGATGAATCATTGTTGTTATTGTTATTACCATTGTGAAACTAGTTGTTAGGTTTGTTAAACCTTTGATAAGATTAATTTATACTAGAGTTCTCCCCAAGATTTCCTACTTGTTTCTATAATTAAAGGAAGTCAGTGCCAAGATTTTGAACCATTTTTAGTATGGACTCATTCTCATTCTTAGATGCCTCTAAGTTATGAACTTGAGTACTCTTACTAGTTGTTGGAACCAAAAATCTTTGAACTTGTGGATGAAATACATTTGCAACGCTATTTAATAATCCTTAGTTTTGGCCAATATGAGCATGGCCTAAGGGCAATTGGTTCAACACTAATTTTTTATTTAAAGTAGGCACATTATGATTGGAATTAGGAATGACATTCAATTTAGATAAATTAATATTAACATTTGGAATGACATATGCCAACTGACCCTAAGGCTGAATTTTATCATTGATTATTATAACTTCAACATAGGCTAAGGCTAGTGTGTTTATAACTTCAATAGACCTTATAAGAAACACATAATTTATGGGATCTAAATCATCCTTGTAAATTTATAAATACAAAGATTCATTAGATATATAAAGACATATGGTTCTAATAAACATCTTCTAGAATTTGGCATTAAAAGATCTAATGGTTTCACTTGAATCTCTTTTTACAATAGTGAATTGTTGATAAGGGATACAAGGACTGATGATATTTCTAAATTGATCAATGAAAATATGGTTAACATCATTCTAATTGGTGATATAGTTCTCAGGAAGGTTGACAAACCAATCATATGAAACATCATTGAATGTAAAAGGAAACAATCTACATGCAACATCTTCATGAACTACATTCAACAACCTTAAAGAGTCTTTGAAATTTTTTATATGTTCTTCAGTAATGACAACATCATTAGTACTAAAAGATGGTAAATACATCTCAAGATTCTTAGGTAAGTCATGTACCTAACTAGGCACATTGATGGAAGATCCACCTAACCAAACCATACCTTGATAAGGATTGAACACATGAGCACCAAACATAGGTGAAGTAGGCTAAGATTTAAAAACCCTTTTCTTACCTTTATCTACTCTTTTCTTCCTATGAACTTCTAATGAAAGGAGAGGTAATCTTGATTCAGACCATGACCTAGTCCTAATTCTTGGTAGTTTTAGTATAAACTTTGAATCCTATTTAAAATGCAATGTGTAAAACTTATATTTACAAAGCAAAATGATCATATTTTCATGTTAAGAAAAAATTTCACAAATTTATACAAACAACAACTATCTTTAACTAAAATAGCTCAAAGATGCATCTAAACATACAAATATGGGTGATCTTTATACTTATAAGTTCAAATAAACATAAATTTTCAAAGAATCAACCAAAATTTGAACAAAATTACTATCAGTAACCTTGAACATGGTAGATTTACAAAGATTAAACTACCTTTACAACAATTTATCATGAATCTTCAAAGAATAGAAATCTTCAATTAAATGAGCCTAAATATTGGTATAAAACCATGAATATCAATGATCTTTACACAATTGAGCCAAAAACAACAAAAATATTAACATATTCACTGATCTTTATATTCACTAAAAATGGTAAAGACACTACAAATTCATGAATATTTAACTATGGTCCCTCCTTTTAGTGCCAATGGAACGGGTTCTTATTGATGCCTAGAAGTGTATCATAGGTGGTTCAAAGTGTTTAGGAAACACTTCTCATTTTTGGATTCAAATAATCCATTATATGAGTTATAGGTTGTGATATTATTGATATATTTGGTGGAATAGAGGCAAAGAAAATTAATTATTTCACAAAATTTATAATGTAACTGTTTGGTTGTTGGGAGCAATCATGGCCTAATAGCTTGATTGTGAAAATGAGAGTAATCTAAACTAAGCAGAGTGAATTATGATCAAATTTTAAGTCTAAAATCTAAGCTAAGATGTATAATCACAATAAAAACTAATTTAAAGTGAATTGATTAAAAAAAAGCAAAATGAAGGGTATGGCAGAGAAGAAAGATGATTATGATCTTGAATCCAAACATTATGAAAAAGTTTAAATTTCATCTGAACATACACATAAAACCAACATATGACATGAAATAGCTTAAGTTCAAATCCTATTACACATCAATCAAACATCTAAGGATAGCAGTAACAAACATAAATAAAAACTAGATTAACTTTAAATATTTACTCCTACAAACAAATTACATAGGCACATATTCAAGAAGAGCAAAGAAAATGAAATGAACCTAAGATCTTTCAATAAATCTAAAATTAACACAAATTGACAACTCTTCATTTAAAATTGCACATCAATAATCCATAAAAACCATTCAAATCTAAAAATTAGACTAGTTAGTTAAGAGAGCATCCATAATAGCAATCACACAAACAAAATGAGATAATCCTTTCAAAATTCTATACTTATATTAATTGCTCCATATTAGCAAAAAGTTTTCCTACTAAAAAAATCCCCTCTATTTTTAGAATTGGTAATACCCCTTATATAGAAGACCAACGAGGTATATCAGCCAATCATGTTAAATGATAATTGTACAAGTGTTTAGGACAACTATCCTTCTACAATGTTTTATAAATAGACACTTTCTAAAAGGATTAATCTATAAGAAATGTGCTTTAAAAAGTTGCACATGATTTTACAAAAGAATATTCCTTTCCAAAAATATTCTTATTCCTATACAAGATAATATTCCTAAGTCAACCAATTTGACTTTGGGTATCCTTTATGGTTGTAGTCTTTTATTTGTCCTACAGGATCTTCATTGCCTTGTCATACTGTCCATCAATCAGCTTGAGGTTGATAATAGGTTCCATGAAAAGTTCATTTTCTTCTTCTAATAGGACTCTAAATTTTTTGTCATTCCTATGTAAGGCTTTCTTGATGCTCTAAACATCACTAATATTTTTTTTAGCTAGTAGGATCATGTCCAAGATTCTACTATTGTCTACCCCTATTTTACCTTAGATATGATTCTTTACTTCTTGAATGACTTGAGTATCCCTATGTTTGAATTCCTCATAAGTGATTAAGCTAATAGGACTAATCATCATTGGGTCTATGATCAAAATACCCAATATATGCTTCATTCTAATCTCTAACTATTTTCCATCCTCAACATTTTTATAGGCTCTTAGTCTATTTGCTCAAACCTTTGATCTTCTCTATTAATATAACCATAACCATATTAAAATGGGCTAGGCTAACAGTTTTAAATCCAAGAATTTGGTCTTCTATTAGAATATTGATCAAGTCCTTCACTTTATTGCATGAAACATGCCATTGAGTCACTTGGTTCATGGCCATCGTACTCTATTAATTTATCACATCCTATTTGGAACTTATTAATTTCAAGGAATTGAACATATCATATAAAGTGGATTCAAACATATTTATTATCTCCCCAAGAACATATAGAATAGAATAAATTTTTAAGTTATTCCTTTGTTGTTCCAAGCCTTTGATATCCACTTACATTTGTTCTAATTGTGTTTGAGCTAATTCAAGAACATCCTTATCAAAAATAGGATCTTATCCTAGTTTTGCCTTTGTTTTTATTCAAAATAATCAATGGTTCCACTTTTTGATTTATCACCTCTTCACCTCCTTGGATGACCTTATTCTATACCACCCTTTGTAAACTGGCAATCCCTAGATCATACTTGAATCTAAATATATATTGGGTCACTTATGGGAAGGGGGTCTCCATTTGTGATTGAGAAGTTGAATCACTTGGCATAGCTAGTCTCTTTACTTCTTCTTCTTATAGTGCAATGATCCATGGTTTAAGCTTTTAATGAACATGAATTTTAATGCATTTCATCATAACCCAAGGATGATGCATAGTAGGAATTTTATACAATCTAGGTTCATACAAGAAGCATTTTGGAATGGGTGGATCATACAACAAGTTTTCTTCACTGAATAGATTAACTTCACTTAGGGGAGTAGTGAAAGTCACTTTGGGTCTTTTTGTTTTTGGAATAATAGATAGTTAAGCATTGATCTAAGGGGTGTCAATAGGAACTAATTCCAATACATTCTCTTTTCCCTTCTCTTCCTCAACCCTTTTCTCCTTTTCCTCATTTGAATATGTGTATGTCATAGATATCATCTTCAATACATCCTCAATAGACTCTTGAGGGTCTATGGCTATCACATGAACTTATACTTGATGTAATTCATACTTTGGAAGGTTTTGGAGTTGATGAAGTAGAAGCAATATCACGTGGCCTTTTCTATTTAGGTCCATGCTCAAATTGAACTTATGTTTATACATTAATTAATGGAGGTGTAGAGGATTCACCACTGATCAAATGATATTATATAGGTCCCAATTACCATCTATCATCCATTTTTTTATTTATTTCTAATCTTGACTCAAGCCTTAAGTTATGTTCCTTCAATCTCCTAGTCACTTCAAAGTAGGATGATTCTTTGTTGTAAATAGGTTAAAAGGCACCAATATCATGTTCATAGGATACATTCAACATTCCTTTGAGTCTTAAATGATCCTTAACTTTCCAATAAGGGTCCCACTATCTAAGTTCATCAATTTATAGGTTGAAAGATGATATGTTCTTGGATGCTACCTCAATCTGATCCCATTATCTGAATGTTATCTTTCCAATTGTCATAGGGAGGTTGCAAAGGAGTCTTTTTCTCTTGGTCTTTCATAGACCAATAGTGCCATGAAATAGATGGTATGTAAATTCTTGCTTAACTAACTTTTTAAGAACATGGATAGTTATCTTGAGAGGAGGATTTTGTGTCCCCTCAGTTATTATGAATATATAGTTTAGATATAAGCATATATCTCCCATAGCTTCAATAGATTTCCTAATTAGTGGGCTAATTCTTATCATTTGTATGCCAATTACAACCTCAATCAGGGTAGGGTAGACATAATCACATATAAATTAAATATGATCCGTATATTTATAAATGTGCATGTTGGAATAATATTGGGAAACTATCTGTGTCCCATTTGGTGACCATTCCCTTTGATTTGGAATTTTTTTTGTTACAACATAAGGCATCTAGGAGGTAAGACATCATGAAAAACTAATTTTTATTATTATACCTAATTGAGTATACTTATCTACTCAAAGAGATGTTAATTATCTCACCTAGTGGGGGGACCATCATTTTTTCAATAATGAAGTAAACTATGGGAACCCATATAGGATTTACATAAGCTATAATTGCATCCTCACATAACCTATTCAACATTATCCTTATCATTCTGATCCTTTCTCTAAATTTGTTGATAGGGATGTTCTTGTTAAAGTTTAAAAATTCTTGGTTTCCAAAATCTAACCACATGGCTAGGGTGTCCATCAAGTTGTGTTCATTAGCCTGAGAATTGATAGAAGCTAGGTCAATTTGGGGTTTAAGAAATTTGTAATATGACTCAAATGTAATAGCATAAATATAAATAACTTTTCTTATATTATGTTCATTAATTATCATGCCCTTATATATATTAGTTTCCTTGAAAATGGGATGAAGAATGTCAATGTAGTGGAGTACTTCAGGCTTCACTACTGCATAATAGAGACTAGTCATTTGAATTACTGCGATGCCATCATATAGTATTTTGGTCAAGAGATCCTTCTAATCTTCCCTAGTAATGGTTTGTTGATTCTTGATTGTCTGAACAATTTCAATGAATTATTATCTCATGTTTTTAATGCAAAAGTAATGAACTCGGTGTCCTTAAAAATATGACCTTCAACATTTGTTTTTAAATATAGTTCCACATATTCCTTTGAAACATGGTTATATGTTATCATTGATGGAATTCTATGATTGAAAATAATGATTCAACCTTATTTTAGTTTAATTATAATGGATATGGGGGAAATTAGGGTAATCCATATGTTTAAGGTCTTTATGGAGGTTTATTTAAAGAATTAATGGAAGTAATGGAGTTCAAGTTACAAGCTTCATGCCTTAAATTTTAATTGGATTACTTATTTATACCTTTCATGTCTGTGGGTCCATAATATCTTTTGATATAACTTTTCTTGTTTATGTGGTATCACCATGTCAAACTATTCATTAATTTTTAACATGTGACCATTTGTCCTTTTAGGATATGTGTCACCATATCATGTAATCCTAAGGCTTGATTAAATATGCTTCATCAATCTTAATTGGAGTTCATAGTCTTGAATTTTACCATAGACCATCATTCTTGACTTGAAATCTTGAGATCATGCCACTTGGTAGCTTTGTAGGTCTTATGAGCTCCTTGTAAACACACACCATCACTTAATGCTTTTGTGCCATGTGGAAGCCTCTCATTAGATCCATGTTCATTAAATTGTCAAATCTTTGCTCACCATAGATCTCGATCTGAGAGGTTAAATTTTATTGGTTGATCTTTGTCTCATTTATCATAGTTATGACACATGTCACTAATGTATTCATTTTTGGTTCTTTAAAAAGTCCTCTTCCATCTCACACCATTGGAATTTTTTTACATGGATTGGTGCACTCCATCGATCTTGATCCACTTGATCTTGTTAGGTTAAATATAGGTAATTTATTTTAGGTTATGTCATCAAGATCATGCCACTTGGAACTCTTATATTCTTCCATGGAAACTTGACTTATTGACTTTTCCCTACACCATCAAATATTTATTATACACTTCAACATGCTCTATTTATTTCAATCTAAGAGGTCAAACATGATTAGTTATTATCCACTTCACTTGACTTATTGACTCTTTGTTCACTATAAGATCTTGAAGATTCCTCTAAGATGGTGACACTTGTCACTCTCACACTTGATATGAGTCCTTTGACATTTTGACCTAGGCAGCTACCCATGTACCATCAATCTTTTACCTAGAGCTCTGAGATCTGACCATGTGGAACCCTCATCTTAATTGATTCCTACAGGAAATTAAATAGACTAATATAAGGTTTGGGTAATATAAAGAACTTAGGATAAATTTATAGCCTAAGGTTTTAATTATATTAATAAATATAATTAGGACTTTAGGATAAAACTTTAGACTAAGTTTAAAATATAGTAAAGTGTTCCTACATTTAATTAGTCTATGTGAATAATGAAGTAGACTAGGTGGGGGTCTTGGGTCAAAAAGGACCTAGTATAAGAAATTTAGACTAAAGTTTTGGTCATGTTGATAAACATGACTAGAACCTTAGGATAAAAAATTAAACTAAGATAGGACACAAAAAATGTTCCCATGTAAATTTAACCCACACAAATTTGAATCTTGTTTAAAAATACCTAGGCTAAAATATATTAGACCAAGGTTTTAACATGATTTTAACATAGATTTAATTAATCAATAAAAGAGTAAGGGTTAATTATAATAAATGGTCAAATTACCATTAATGTATAAAACCCTAGATACTATTCACATAATTGGGACTCCATTGAACCTTCAACATGTACACACACAAGTTAAACATTAATAATGTTAGATCAAGTCAAATAAGGACAATATATTGGCATTAAAATGAAAGTTGAAGCAAATATGATACTCAATAATGCAATTTTGATTAGTTAAAATGTCATTTTATAATGCAATTTGCAAAACTAAACAAGGGTCCTCATTTTTAAAAAATGGTGATATGTTCACCTCAACATGATGTAGATCAGAATGCTTAAAATATAAACAAACTTAATAGGATAAAAAATACCAAAAAACCATGTTATAACTATAACACACACAATAAAAACACACACATTAACACTCAATGTCACACATAAAGCCAAGATTCATATACAATGGACATGAAAATGTCATTAAAATATAGGACAAGGGAACCCAAACAAGGGACATGAATATGTTGTGACAAAAAAGTTCAATGGATGCATACAAGGGACAAGAAAATGTCACAAATAAGGGGGAAACAAATTACACACATAAGGTCAAGGGGTGCACATAATATAAAAGTAATGGCTAGTCTATTACAAAAGATAAATAATATAAATTAATAATTGAAAAATTTATAATGAATATACAATATCTATGAATTTAAATATCAATTTGATTTAATAGTTTTAGAAATATTGGAGTATTATTACTAATTTAGTTAAAGGTTTGAGTTAATTAAATTAATAAATAAATATGAAATAATTAATCTACTAATTTTTATAATTTGACTATAATTTGATTCTATCTAAAAATAGTAATAAGGGAGAGAAAATAAGGCTTAGCTAAAAACTGATTGAGATGATTATTGTAGGGTCTAAAATTTATTGTGTAAGACTAGGACACTATTGCAAATCAAGATCTAGAGTTCATTTTATAATTGGATAAGAGCACTAAAACAGGATACCCTAGGGTTCAATGATATAGTCCTCTTTTTCCACTATTGTCTAGGAGATCTGAGCTTTCTACTTTTATTCAATGTGTTTATGTGAGCCTACTTATGAAATTTTGACTGTTGGGTGCCCATAAAACTCCTTGTAGAGTTGATTTAGTCTTTAAACCCTAGACTCCATTATTCTTTGACAAAATTTTAGGAAAGAGAGAGGGGTAGTGTGTGTAAGATTCACTAAACATATATCCACACCCATTGTGTGGGCATGCTACCTACATACCAATACTCTGAAGAGGGATTAATCCATATTTAGTTCTCCCACTTGATGTGCTTTGTGTAATAGTGTGTATGAAATTCAAATTCTAAAACTAGGCATGATTGAGGTGGATAGGGATTGGTGTAAGGATTTGAATAATCTTATAGTATTATTGGTTGGCTGTATGGAGAGAATAGGGAAGATTTCTTGAATAGTCTTACTTGTATTCTTGCTTGAATTGTGATATTTTCCAACCCTCTTCAAATGAAATTTGAATGGGATTTTATAGGGATCTGTTGGTCATGGGTTAAATGTGATCTCATTAGGTCAATAAGAAGAGGGATAATAACATGAAATAACTAACCATTGTAGGTAAAAATACACTTGGGTAGGAGCATTGAAAGTAGACACTAGAGGGCATGATGCTATAGTCTAAGTCAGATGCTATAGTCCTGAGCTAACAGGACTTGAGGGGATAGATTTATCATGGAAAGAGCAATTTGGCTAAGTTGGGACCAATTTTGGAAGGACACAAATGACTAGGAATCAATAAAAAGATGCCTATGAGAGTAAAAAAGAGGGACCTATGGGTTGGGTGTCATTAGTCACACTCAATTTACCAATCTTCACATTTTATATGACTACATTCCCCCCCATTTATTATAGTGATGCAACAAGGCAAAATACTAAGATAAAGGAAAAATATAAAGCATACCTAAACTTACTTATAAGGGTGAAGCTCATGAACCTATGTGTTGTTAGGTGTGCATAGAGAGAGCATGTTGTGAAGTGTAAATCTATAATAGAAAATAAAGAGTAGATCATTTTTTACTAAATAAACTATATCTAAAATAAAAACATACAAAGTTGGGTAAGAGAGAGAGAGGAAGAAAAAGTAATGAATACACCTCACTAGGTATGTGGACTAGTACAAAACTTGTTGTGATGTTGATAATGTTGTACCAAGAGTAATATCATGAATGGAGATGAGTGCTCAATTCCCTAAGAGTGGCTCAAGAATGCAAAGACTATCCCTTTGGCTCCATCATCACCTACTAAGTGAAGCTACATGATCATGCATGTGTTAATCGATGTTTGGACTATGTGTCCAATACCTCTAAATAGGTGGCTCAAGAATACAAAGTCTAGCTAGTCCTTTGGCTCCATCATTGACCCATGAAATGAAGATATAACTCGATACCAATATGATATATGTGTCATATGAGATGGATATTAAATCCCATGAATGTACTATAATCTGACAATGTGGCATGGATAGTCAAATGTGTGTTAGAAACTAGGCCATTTTTAACCAACTTAAAAAAGGTGAAGATTAGGCTTTCATAAAAGCCACTCCAAAATTAGGTTATACGCTTATGTGGAAGCCACTCAGAAATGTGGAGGTTAGGCTTGTATGAAATCCTCTCCAAAATTATTCCAACCACTTATATATGGAATAAAGCATGTAACTACTGAGAATGCATGTGTAATATACTAAACTTAAAAAGAAAAGAAAACAAATGTGCCTTGCACATTGCCCCCAATCACTAGTGTCTAGAACATGGATTATGATCTTGAAGTTATACCAACTACCATATCTAAATTGGAAGTGAGATCCATCATTCCATGCATGATGCCCCTTACATCTAGATTCTTTGAGTAAAATAGTACTATAAACTATTGATTCTAAACTAATCTAAATGTGTAAAACTATAGCTAAACCTAATTTTATACCTACTTTTAGAAAGTATTTTTTTGTTTGGACAGGTGCACCAAAAATAGACACTAGAGGTTCCAACATTGTAGTCCAATATTGGCATTGTTATCTTGGGCTAAATATGATAACTAATCTGACATTTTCACTATTTACCTACTCTGTTTGATGTCTACTTGTTATTCTGGGTATTCTTAATGCTACTTTTTCAACTATTAGGAACTTTGATCTCTATGATAAAAAGCCCTATTTATTTCCCCCTCTTTTGAAGGTAGGAATGAATACCTTGCAATGAATTCCCTCAGAAGAAAGAGCCCTGCAAGTGTGTTAGGATATAAAGATACATGATATAGTAATGATAATCGACAAGATATCTCAAGATATAGCATGGTTTATAATGAGAGATTGTTAGATCAATAGGGGTATGCCTAGATAGATATAAAAATGTAATAACATGTACAATGTAATGAATTAAAACTAAAAGTATAGCTATTTTTTAGTTATCATGGAGGGATGGAGCATGATGTCTATCATGGCATTGAAAAAAGTAAGATAATGCATGATGTAGATCATGGCATTGCAAACAATGAGAAGTAAACAAACAAACAAGCACACAAGCCAATAAGTGAGAAGCATATAAGAGTGGCCAAGGGGCCAAGTAAATAATGGGTATGGACACATGTCACTCAAACTGGAAAGGAAACATACAAGGCTTATTCAAATGCCAAATACACACATAATTGAAACAAGCAAGGTTAATGTGAAAGCCACAATCACATAGAGGAGTATAGGCAAAGGACATTGGTAAATGTCCTAAGGCACACACAATACATAGAAAAAAAGGACATTGAAAAATGTCTTAAGGCACATACAAGTAATAAAATAGGAATTGAGAAATGTAATCATATCTTGGTATGCTAAGTAATAAAGGAAATCATGTAAATAATGGAAATACAATCAAATCTAACTAATCAAAGCAAGAAGTAAAAATATGTAAGACATGTAGTACAGGACTAGGTATATGCTAAGAAATACATGAGTGTTATATACTAGTGAGTGTCGATAGAGTAATCTATGTAAGCTAGTAAGTAATTTACATCAACATGATAACTAGAGTGTGTGGTATAAAAATGACATAACCTGGATAGTGTAGCCATGTAGAGGATGCCCCCAGTGGGTATGCATATCAATGTGCATCTTGAATGTAGAATTAGGATGCCCCCTTAATGGGTAGAGTGAAGTAATCAAGGATCTGGATGTCACTGTACACACTCAAAAGATACTAAGTGAAGCATGGTAATATAGATAAATTGACAAACAATAACATAGAATAACAAATGTAAGTCTAACATAGTAGTAGAAATGTAAAGTATGGATATGCATACAATTGAAATGCTTTTGGTGTTTTTGATTTATTTTATTTTTTTAAATATTTGAATGTTTTTAGATTTTGAAATAAGCTATGTACAATCAAGCATAAGGAGACTATGTACAAAAAATATTGAGAAACTATGTACAAGTAAGTAGAAAGAAACTATGTACAAGAAAACTGAGAAGAAATGATAATAATCAATGAATCTCATGAGAGATTCCATATAATGGTGTTCTATATCATGATGGCTCATTTAAAACCAATATTAGTGGGTTACTGCATGAATTAAGTTTTAGAAAACTCTACCATACTGAATATTTCTCTGAAGTGGTACTTTATGATGTGTATGGCTAAGCAATAGATCGAGATGGAGTTAAAACCTATGTTGGTGGCTCATTTAATACCAATCATAGTGGGTTGATATATGCAATAGTTCATATAAAACTCAACTATAGTGAATATTTATCTAAAGAGGTACTTTGTGATGGATATGTGTCTGGAACTACACTATATACGCTGTGGACTACATTATTATATGTAGGCTGATCTTGTTATACTAGTCTCAAAATACTTTGAGTAGGTGGGATATGAGATCTCATATGAGTCTCTATTTGATAAACCAAATTACTCTCATGATGAGTAATTGTTGATTCCTATGAAGGAATGTCCTAAGAGGACTCAATTGCAGAAAAATGAGGGTTATGGTTCCATGATGGATGAGATTTTGGTGCCCTCAGTGTGAATTCTATTATACTATTATCAACACATCTATTGATGCAATCCCTAGGTCCATAAAAATAATTATCTCTATGTCCATGGATATGATGGTAGTTGTAAAAGGGTTGATGTGGTTGCCTATGTAGGAGATGTGGATCTTGATGATGATTAGATGGCAATGTGAATAACCTCCTATCTAGTAGTATTGATAATATGACATATGGGCTATCTTGATCTAAATAAAAGTGTAATGGTTCCCTACTACTATTATCTATAGTTCATACTATAGGTGGTGTTCTAAAAACTAGCTTTCTTTTCATAATTGGTTACTTTTTTGGTTGTGATTTCTGGTTTTGATATGTAACTTTGATTGCAACCAATTGACTAGGTGAAGGTGCATATATGTGATTGACATTAGGGTGCCTTTGAGGTTTTTGTATTATAATTTTATTTTCTAATGTTGTGATATTTTCATGTAATAGCTGGTTTTATGTTTGTCAATTTAAAAATAGCTTGCTCATACTAGTGATTTGATTCCTTAGAGTCTCACAAGTGCAAACCCTGGTAGCTTCTGATTGAACATGTAAGGACATGTGTTGAAGAGGGTTTCAAGAGGATATAATCTACATATATACATTAGGAATAATAATATATGCTACCTCACCTTTTGGATGGGTGATAACATGGACCTGGTTAGAGGGAAAGTAGCTATCACCCTCTTGGGGGAGAGGAGGAGAAGGAAACCATTTCCTATGCATAAGATATGACATTGAAACTTGACAAGTGGTTGTTAGCTTATACAATGGATCCTCTAGGTATAAACCATGTATGTGGGATAAAATGAATGTAATTAGAGTTATAAGTTGTATAACAATATGTCTATAAAGAGTATTTCACATGAGAGATAACAAACAAAGGATAGAGAGCATGGAGTTGTGTAATAATGCATACTTTTTTTGACATGTGATATGATATTTCTAACATGTTTAGAAAAATAAATTTGAATATTTTTCCACATGAGAGATAGAACTAAAATGATAGAGAGCATGAATTTGTGCAAGAATGCATAAGAAATTGTGACATGTGCTATGACATTTTTAATGTATTTAGCATGATAAACTTAAATATTTTTCCATATGAGAGATAAAAAGCAAGGGATAGAAAGCATGAAATGATGAAAAAATTCATAAGAAAATTTGACATGTGCTATGATATTTTTAATGTGTTTATCATGATAAACAAGGAAATTTTTCCATATGAGAGATAGAAAGTAAGGAATGAAACCTTGTATTAAAGATAAGTAACATTGCTTTGAAGGAGAGGGATTGTACTATGTTTAACAATGACTTTCTTCATATCATCCCATATTATGAAAAATAGACATGAAAAAAAAAGAATAAAGCTTTATATTATCATATGGTAGACTTCATCATTCATGTACATGATATAACCAAGTATGGTCTCATTATTTTCTAAAAATGCAAGAAATTTTTGAAAATAAGTGAGATATATTTTTAAAATCTGATTTTAGATGTAAGATGATACCTCAATAAGCAAATAGGAGCTAGTACATGTAACTAGGGTTTTGAATGAAATATTTTAAAATTACTATACATTTTAAAGTTTGATGTAAATTTTTGATTTAAATATGATAGTAGAAAATAAAAAAAATGGAGGAAAAATACTGGGACCTAGTATGGGCAACTATAGTTTGAAAAAAATTATTTTAAAATTACTACGAAATTTTAAAATTTAATGATAATTTTTTATTTTATTATGTAAGTAAAAAATCATAAAAATATAGGAAAAACACTAGAAAAATATCGGGACCTAGTATGAGCAACTAGGGTTTAATATATAATTATTTTAAAATTACTATGAAAATTTAAAATTTAATGATAATTTATGATCTTATTATGTAGGTAAAAAATAAAAAAACTATAGGAAAAATTAGTAGGAAATTTACCCTAAGGTTTTTAGGGTTTTTTATGCATAAACAAAGTTAGGTTCACCAAATGATTTAACAATTTTGGGAATATTAGAGTATCATTACTAATTTAGTTAAAGGTTTGAATTAATAAAATCAATAAATAAATATGCAATAAATAAGCTACTAATTTGTATAATTTGATTATTTCTAAAAATAGTAATAAGGGGGAGAAAAAAAGACTTAGCTAGAAACTGATTGAGATAATATTGCAATGTTTAAATTCACTATGAAGAATTGGGACACTTCACAAATTAGGATATGGACTTTGTTTTATGATTAGATAAGAGTGCCAAAATAGGACACCCTGGAGTCTGGTGCTATAGTCCTCTTTGAATGCTACTATCTAGGAGATTTGAGATTTTTAGGTTTTGTTCATTGTGTCCTTGTGAGTCTGCCTATGAAATTTTGACTGTTGTATGTCCATGTAATTTCCTATAGAGCTGATTTAATATTCAAACCTAGAATCCATTTTTCTTTGACAAAATTTTGGGAAAGAGGGGGTTTAGTGTGTGTAATATACACTGAACATGGATCCACACCCCTTATGTGGGAATGCTACCTACATACTAATACCCTAAAGAGAGATCAATCCATATGTAGTTCTCTCACTTGATGTACTTTGTGAAATAGTGTGTATGAAGATGAAAATGTTAAAACTATTTGTGTTTGAGGTGGCTAAGGATTGGTGTAAGGATTTGAATAAGCTTGTATTAGTATTAGCTAGCTATATGCAGAGAATAGGGAAGATTGCCTGAGTAGTCTTGCTTGTATTCTTGCTTACTTTGTGACATTTTCCAACCCTTTCCAAATGAACTTTGAATGGGCTTTTATAGGTATCTATTGGTCATGGGTTGAATGTGCTCACATTATGCTGACAATAAGAGGGATAAGAACCAGAAAGAACTAACCATTTAGGAAAAAAATGCACTTGAAAAAGAGCATCGAAAGTAGACACTAGAGGGACCATCACTAAATTCTAATTTGGGTGCTATAATCTTGAGATAATGACACCTAGGGGGATATATTTTTCATGAAAAGAATAGTTTGGCTGAGTTGGGATCAGGTCTAGAAGTCTACAAATGATTGGGAATTAGTGAAAGGATACTTGAGGGTCAAGAGAGCAAGAAAGAGGGACCTATGGGTTGGGTATCAATATCCACACTTAAATTACCAATTTTCACATTTTATATGACTACACAATACATGGTAAAATAACATGTACATGTCAAACTATGTAAGATATGAGCAACTACCAAAAAATATGTAAATAATGTAAATAGAAATCATGTGATGCTCATGTCCTAATTTTTTATTTTTAAATATATTTTATCTTTATTTTATTTTTTTAATAATTTGATCAATTTTAGTTTCTTATTATATTGATTTTCACATATAAAAGGTTTAAACTATTTATTCATAAAGGCCATGTGAAGTTTCTACATCATAAAATACAAGGGTTACCTTTTGTGATCAAAAAGTTCCAAAGTAGGTGTATACGAATATAAAAGGTAACCATGTGCTGTAATGCAACTATTGTTACCACCACTCATAAGATCTTGTGTATGATATGTATCTATAGGAAGCCCAAGAATTTTTAGGGTCCATTATATATTATGAGAATGTATTGATGTATGTGTTCATTATGAAACATGTTGAGCTATTTGTGATGTTAAATTAGTAATTAGCTGGTAATGAATCAACTATGTGAGTCCTACATGAATCTTTTATATGATGGATACTAAATAAATATTTATCTTAGGAGAGATACCTAATATCCTCCAAACTAGGTGTATAGGATTATCTTGAATAGATTTAAGAATAATATTTTTATAATTATCCTAACTAGTGTAATAACTGTCTCTGTATAATTATATTGAATAGGTGGAATTATTGTATCTTTATAGTGATCCTAAATATGTTTCAAACCCAATTATGGTGGTGTTATGGGTGGAGTAGATACCACTAGCCAAAGTGAGTACTCATATCAAATGTATGAAACTATAACTACCTTTTTTAGTTTATATACTTTATACATCAATATACTATATATGGTACTTGGTGGAAGTTGTCCATTAGGGGTCATAGTGAAGGAAAACCTTAATCATGTATCTCTTATAATTTCTCACAATATATCTTTTCATTAAAACCTTTTATGTTTTATTTTATTTTTAAGTTTTTAAATGATATTATTGGATTTGTATCTTTACAAAGATTTTGAATATAGTTAATCTATTTTATAGACTTGGATATACTATGGTGTCCTCAAACTACCATTTACTTAAGGATACACTCCTTGTCTCACATTTCAAGATCCCTTCCCTCTATGAGATCACTCTATGATAGAATATGTGAATCAATACATATGTGTACATATGATCTATAAATGTAGTTGAAAGCAACAAAATACATAAATCAATGTTGACACAATATTTAACATGGGAAGCCTCAAAGAGGTAAAAACCCATAAATTTATCTTATTAAATATAATTAGAAACTCAAGTACCCTATAAAATCCTTCATCTTCTAACTTATTCTTTCAAAACCTTCTTCACAAAGCTTGCATATACTAAATATATCTCATATTATTCAAAAAATAATATTGTGTTCATTGTTATGATTCCACCAAGGGATAAAAATCTTTTTATATTGGGGTGTGGAGGTAGACCATTCTAACCAATGGGTCCAATCTCTCCCTGAGCAACATTTTAAATAATGGAAATATATTTTATTTATTTACATGAGATTACCTCATGCGAGTAAATAAAAAAGTATTTATTTATTTATTTATTTAATCATTGTAAATATGTTAAGGATATATTTAGCACCACTTTTAATGAAGTATATGTTTTTTATAATTATAATGATACAAGTATGTATCTTGCATTAATCTATAAGCAACACATACAATAAATGAAATCTTTGTCCCAGTACTAGTGAGATAAATCAAATTACTAACTTGTTTGTAAAGAGTGGGGTTAAATTTATCACAAGTAGGTTTTGGTTCAAGCTTAATACAACTAGTTCAATTTGAGTATATGTAGGCTTGTATTTAATCATATTAAACTTAATGTGAAGATTATGTGCATACTAAGATTATGATACAATAATTTAATTTTTATCCTAAAATATAGAAATTCCTAAAAAATGATGAAAAATACATAGATTTGTAATTTCAAAAGTCTTAATTAGTTTAATTTTATATGTAATAATTAATTTAATTACATTCCAAATAATAACATCATTAAAATATAATACAAATAAGATCAGATGACCATTTTCAAATTTAAAAAATAGATCATTATGAGAATAATAGTTAGAAAAACCTAATTATTTGAAATAACTAATAATTTTAGAATACCAAGATTGATAAGCTTGTTTTAAAACATACAAATATTTATTTAACTTACACTCATATTTCTCTTTGTTAGCTTAAAAAAACCTTTGACTAAGTCTTATAGATTTCTTATTCTAAATAACCATTTAGGAAGGCAAATTTTCCATCCATTTGGTGAATACTCCAACCATTTTGAGATGCAAGAGAAATAGTATATCTAATAGTATTCATTTTTAATATATGAGCAAAGGTTTCAACATAGTCAATCCCATTTTTTTTAGTAAAACCACAAGCAATTAATCTTACTTTGAATTTTTACCAATTGAATTATATTTAATTTTATGAAGCCACTAATAACTAAAAATATGCCTTTTAGGCAGAGGCGGGATAAGATCACAAGTCATATTTTTAATTAAGGCATTATACTTAGCTTGCATAGTAAATTATCACTTATCATCTTAAATAACTTCCTCAAAATATTGAGGTTCACATTCATACATAATTATTAAATCATGATAATAATGTTGAATTCTATTCAATTTATTAAGATTATCAAGATTAGATGTCTGAATTAGAGATTCAACCCATTTAGGTATTTTAAAATCAACATAAAATTTATAACCTTCCTCAAATTCTAAGTTATCCAAAATTAGACCAATTTAATTTAGGGCATATGTTTCTTAATGAGGAGTAACAAAAGATCTAGGTTCATCAAATGAAGAAAATTAAGGGGGTTATACATAGGGTTCATAATCTTTTTCAAGGATCACAACATTCATAATCTCAATTATTTGTATTTTAGATGAATCACACACTCCTAATCCCTTATTTTTACCTGCATAACCTAAAAAGATGCTCAAATAGGAGGTAGAATCAAGTATTTTTATTTTTCACTTTATGAATAAAGATGGAATTAGGACTATCAAAGATCCTAAGATAATTAAAATTGGTTTTGTTATTAGACCAAATTTATAAAAGAGTAGAGATATGCAATGATTCAATAGGGACTCAATTTATAATATGCACTATAGTATTCATGGCTTTGGCCCATAAGAATTTGGAAACATTTCAAGAATGCACCATTGTACTAACCATTTCAATTATGGTGTAGTTTTTTTTTTATGATTCCATAAAATGTCTCATTATATTAACAAATGACACCATTTTCTATTGTATAAACCATGTTATAAAGTGTACTTAGATGTAGTTTAAGAACTTGTGTTTGTTTTAGAATGAAATATACGATATGTATCTAGTCTATTATTTATAAGTCTTTGCAATCTAATTTTTTTTTGTTTTATTAAAAAAAATAGATAAAATATCTCAAATGTTTTACATGAATGCTGAAATGAGTCATCAAGGAAGTTAAGAAAGCCTGAACATCTCAAACACAAACTCAGGATCATTCTTCATGTAGCTCTAGATATCCTTAATAACTTTGGATTATCATATAAATCATCTTCAATGATATTTAGTTTATATTTATATGTATTTACTATTTATTAATGATCATATAAGACATTCAAACACATTTATATCAACCAAAAACATGTCTTGTGTTTTTGTGTTAGTTTGTTTAATGTTTTGGCTATGCATGTGTAAGGATAAATTTGATAGGCTCTGTAAAATAGTAAAAATAGTCATAAAATATCTAATTATGAATATAATTTCATATTCATTTCCTATTGAAAAATATAAAAGTTAAAAAAATGAATCATCTTGTTTTGAGCCCATATGCAAAATTTATAAGCATTTTAGTGGGCTTTGTTCATGCATAATCGAAGCTTCAGAGTTCATTAGTCCAACTCCAGATTACATCAACTGAGCTTTAAAGTTTCTCAAATTTTATTTTTAGGATGTAAAGAATGAATATTAAGGTTTGGGAGGGTAAAGGAGGCATGAAGGCATGTCTTGGAACTTGTTTTATAGTGTTTCTATTTATAAAATGTCAAAAATATAAACTTCTAAAAATAGACATCAACACTACAAATGTCTACAATTGTGGAAGCTTGCAATCAAAAGATGATTGGTACCTATTTTTAGATATATTTTTAAAATGTTTTTAAAAATAGGTATTCCTAAATAAGGTAAGATATTTATAGTACTTCAACTATGAGTATCTTGCATATCAAAGTTGTAAATTTGTTATTTATTAGCTTATAATAATAAGTAGTTGCAAAATTGATTTGTTAGTTTTTAAAGGTTATAAAATTATTTCCAAACTAATTTGTTAGTTTGTTAAAATAATAATATGAGCTTTTGGGTTGTTATTATTACAAAATCAAGTTGTTACTCTCCAACAATGATTTGTTAAATAATTTGTATTATAATTATAGCCTTCCTATTTACTGTGAGAGCTAATAGAGATTTAGATGAAGCGTAGATTAAGAATTTTTATATTATAAGAGACATAAGATTGTAATCATTTTTATAAGTTAAGGAATATTTTATATTTCTAAATATTTAAATTTTTATCCTCCATCTATTATAAGGGAGAGTAAGGGCCCACTCAACCAATGGATCAAGATTATTTTTGTAGTATTTATGTTTATTGATTATTGTTGTGTGTTTTAAAGTTTTTTATTTATTATTTTATGCAATGTATTATGTTATGTTTTTAACTTCCAAGTATTTATGTTTCACATATGTTTCAACCAATTGAATTTTAGTCTTTTCCTTTCAAAGTAATTTCTATCTTCTATAATTTAAATTTATTCAAATAAATTAATGTGTGTTTCCCTTCATCAAAAAGTATGTTTACTTTCCATGTATTTTATTTATATCAAGCATGTTTATTTTAAATCATTTCAAATTCATCAAGGTGTGTTTAAACTCTAAGCATTTAAATGCAGAAAGTGTGTTTGCTTTCAAAAGTTATAGAATATATTTTCATTCATGTGCATAGCTTGGATCTTTAAAATTAGTTGATTCACAAGAAAACCCCAAAACATAATTATTATACCTTGTCTTTTATACTTATTACAGACTATAATTGGACACTGACCTTGGTTTGGTATGACATCAACTAAATCTAGTTGATTAAATTAAGGGATTGATGACACCCATCATTTTTGGCTCCATTGTTAGTAAATTCAAGGTGCTAGTAAAATATAAATCAAAAGATGATAGTCGATTACAATAACTTCCCATAGATTAAATAAAATTTATAAATAAAGAAAGATATTCATAGGGAAGAGATTTCAAAATAACCCCACAAAAAATAAGTTAAACATGGGAGAAAATCTTAGAAATGTATTAAATCCATAAAATAGGCTTAGGGAAGATAGAGCTCAAATAGTAGAAAGAACCTTTGCCTACCCTATTATCCTAAACCAAGAAGAGAGCGCTTCAATTATAAGGCCCCATTTTGCATATTTCTCATTTTTGGTAAGACGACTATGAGACAATGACTTATATGTTTCTATTTTTGAATTATGTTATTAAGTCACATCTAGCTTAGGTGTGGAAGGATTTATCAAGGATTTTCATGTGTTGAGAACCTTGAGAAATACCTATTATCAATCATGGTTTGTATTACTTAGTTTTTAAATTATGATTCTTAAATTTCATTTATTTAATGTCATTTTATGAAATTTGATTATGTCTATGAGATACATTGACTTAAATCATATTGAATCATTACTTCTAAGCTTACAAAATGGCAACTAATTATGCATTGAACCATTTGAAATAATATATGTGTATGTTGATATTCTATGAATGATTGGATATGATTAATTGACTGAAATTTTCTTATTTGATTAAATTTCATAACTTCATTTATTAGGTTAGAGGAATTTGATGTGTGTATCAAATGTGTAAGAATAAGAAGAGGCACAATGAATGAGAGAGACTATACTAAGCATGGTTAAATCACTAATTATTTTTAACCTTAAACCCATCCTAAATCCATGATAATTAATTGGATTCTTAGTCCACCACCTCTATTGAATTATCATATATTTTAAGTGCTAGCCTTTAATCTTTGTGGGTGAAACTTATTATCACTTGACCTAAAGATCTTATAGTCAATATATAGAATGTCTAGTGGCTAATTAGTATATATTCCTTTTATTTACTTAGTACCAATGTCAAGTGGTAAAATAGGTAGGGGAGTCTTGGAATCAACCATAATAGCATGTGAAGTCACCATGCACCTTAATGGAACATGGGAAAGCATTTCCCTTAATGAAGCATGGGTTGTCAAAAGGATAGTAGTTGGCTGATTTTGAGATGTATATATGTAGGAGTCAAAATCCTTTAGTTGGGGATATTTTACCAATTCAAAAATAAATAAATTTAAATTAAGATAAGGATAAGTATAAAATAAGATTAGTTAGTTAGGAGAGTCGAGTCTAGACAACTAGAGGATAGTGCCTAGGAAATCTAAAGGTTTATAGGTGGGATTATGTATAACCTTTTAATATTTATTTAGAATGTAATGATTATATTATCTATTTTATCTTATTTATTTTAGGGGAATATTACCACTTGGTTTATTCCACCTATTTTATTATTTGTCTATGGTTGAGCATTGACCATCATGTAGTGGTTGCTCATTTGAGGTCCTCGAAGAGATTGTCCCTCATTAGTTGAAAAAATGATTTCTTATTTATTTTAATTTGTTAGTATATTTATGTTGTTGTGATACTAAGTGATGGTGTTACTCTATTCTAGTAAAACCCAATGGGGTTGTTACATTGTGGTATTAGAGCTAAGGTTCAAACTTTAGGACTTAATGTGTCCATTAATAAAAACTTATTATCTTGTTAACCAAGAAAAATAATAGTGTGTGATAGGATAGGAATTGAGGATAATTAAAATACTAATGCCCCTATTGATCTAAATTAGATCATTATTGACCAAGCTATGAAGTTAGATCAGATCCTCACAACCCTGCGAGAGACTAGGGACTGAATCATGGCCTTAGCATAGGAAGTGCATGGCCATGTAGAGGAGAATTCTCAAGAGGAACCTAAAGAACATCATACAAAGTAGGAACATCCTCAAGATCAGAGGCATGAAGAAGTACCACAAGATATGAGAGATCAATTAGTTATAAATTTGGTAGAAGATATGAAAAAGGTAAATCCACCCAAGTTTAATGGAACTATATTGGAAGATGGAATTGAATTGTGTCTAATAGAGTTGGAAAAATATTTTGATATTCAAAATTACTTTGAATTCATGAAAGTAGTCTAAGGAAAATATCATCTTGCTAGTAAAACAACAACTTGGTGGATAAATGAGAAGCTTGATATGAACCTTGACTCAACCACCACCACATGTGAGCAATTTGTGACATTATTTAAGTCATGATGGCTTTCACAACATATTTTCAAAATATTAAGGAGACCTATTGGTGAATGAATATTGGAACATCCTTAGGTATGTACCTTAGTATCAAGTGGATGAGAGGCTCAAGTTTAAGAAATTTATAATGGTATTAAAACCCTAAATTGGTTGTGAAGTAGATGTGCAAGGGCCATCTACCATGGATTAGGTTTTAGAAAAGGTAGTTAGGTATGATTAACAACTTAAATCTCTTTTCCAAGTCAAAGTTAAGTTTAAGAATAATTTTGGAAGTTCTACACCAACTTTCAAAAATAGTTGGAAGGTGAGAATTAGAGATTCTAAGAGTCAATTCAAGAATTAGAACACCAAGTTTAGTAGTGGTTTAGGGAATAGTAAACCTGGTAATGGTTTCAAGGGAGGCTTCATGGAAAATTAAGAGTCTAACAAGAAAGGACTAGTTAGAGGTTTATTCATTTATGGAGGTGATCATTATACTCAAGAATGTCCTCATGACAAGTCAAATAACAAGGGTTTTTCCTTAGTAAGGTACTTTTTAGTAGTAGATTAATGCATCTATTGACAATAATTGGTATAAGTATCAAGCTTCACCCATAAAACTATCAATTTTTTTGTTTAATCATGCAATTTCTCTTTTGATTGACATGGGAAATGCATAATGTTTCTTTTTTCTTATAATTCTTAGTAAATTGTCTATAAAAGCTGGAGTTATGGTAAATTCATGGTCAGCACAATTTGGGAATGAGTCAAAGGTCAAAGTTGACAAGTGTTTAGTCAAAGATGAGATTAGGTTACTTGAATTCACTACAATAGTGGATCATTATATTACACCATTAGGGTCATATGTTGTAATCGTAGGAGTAAATTGGCTTTTGAAGCATAAAGATAAGGTTGACTACTATCTGAAGAAGGTGGAGTGTTAGGATGATTTTGGAAGTTTGACATAACGTCAAGGTGAGAAGAGGGAGTTGAAGATAAGATAATTTTTTTCAATTCAACTCAAAAAAGCTTAGAGGAAGGGATGATAGGTATTTATCATTAATATAAATGAGATGGAGGAATATAAGGAACCATCCATCAATGATTATCCTTTTCTAAATAAATTTCATGATGTGTTTCAAGAATAATTACCAAGATTACCACCCAAGTGAGAGTTTATTTCTTTATTGATATTATACCTAGATCAGAACCATAAACTAAGACACCATATAAATTGACAACCATCAAATTGGTTGAGTTAAAGTCTTAACTTTAGGAGTTATTGTTGAAAGGATTGATTTGACCAAGTGTGTCATCATGGGGTGAACCAATTGTCTTCATCAAGAAGAATAAAGATACTCTTTGCATGTGATTTATTACAAAATGTTTAACGAGGTGATGATCAAGAATAGATATCTATTGCCATTCATTGATGATATTTTTGATCAAATGTGAGGGGAAATTTTATTTTATAAGATTGATCTTATAATATATATCATCAATTGATAATAAATGATGAGGATATTCCAAAAATAATGTTTAGAACTTGATATGGGTACTACAAGTTCACAGTGTTACCATTTAGGTTAAGAAATTCTCCTACAACATTTATGAATCTCATGAACAATGGGTTCAAATATTATCTATATCATTTTTTTTAGTCTATCTAGATGAAATTATCATATATTCTAAGGATGAGGAAGAGCATTTCCAACAATTATAACTAGTTTTGTAGCATTTGTGAAAGCACAAGTTATATTTCAAGTTGTTTAAGGGTGCATTTTTCCAAAAAAAATAGTGTAGTATTTAGGACATATTATCTTTGTAGATGGTATTTTACTAAATCCAACAAATATTACAGCCATAATGGAGTGTCTAGTGCTAAATAATGTGCATGAGGTAAGGATTTTCATGGGATTAGTAAGCTATTACAAGAAAATCATTCTAAATTTCTCTAAGATAGCTAATCTAATTACGTCTCTTTTATGGATGAATAAGAGTTTTAGCTAGTTATAAAAGTGTGAGATAGCCTTTTATGAGCTTAAAAGGAGGCTTACTTAAACACTATTGCTAAGACTTACTGATCCTAATGGTCAATTCTTAGTGATCATAGATCCATCTGGGGATGGACTTAGAGGATTTTTTTTTATAGTTTTTTTAATTGTAGCATATGAATCTAAGAAGTTGAATCCATATGAGGTGAATTATGCCCCTCATGACCTATAATTTGTGATAATTGTGATTTCCTTCCAAGTTTGGATACATTATCTATTATGGAAATTATTTGAGATAAAGATTTATAACTTGGGACTCAAGTACATTTTCACCTAACTAAACCTTATGCTCATCAGAGAATATGGTTAGAGTTTGTATCTAATTACAATTTTAATACTATTTATAGCAAAGATAAAGAGAATAGATTTTTTGATGCTCTAAGCCATAAAAGGTACATAGTAGTTTTGACTATTATTAGGAGTACTATCCAAGATTAGGTAATCAAATTCTTTCTTAGAGATGAATTCTTTGACCAGGTTAAGAAAGCATTGTCAAAGAATTCTCAAGATCCTAGGTATAAAGGATTCAATTTAGAGAGTGATGGTATTTTAAGGTACAATAGTAAGACATATATACCTAATAAATAAAATCTAAGGAACATAATGCTAAAGGAATGACATAATGCCCCATATTCAAGACATTCAAGAGTAACCAAGCTCAAGGCTGAGTTAAGACCAATCTATTTCTTGAAAGGGATAAAGAAAGATGTAATGGATTTTGTCTCATTGTTTGGAATGTTAGCATGTGAAAGTCAAAAAAGTGCATCTAAATAGATTGTTATATCCAAATGATTTAATAGAGTGGAATTGGTAGGTGATTATAATGGAATTTATCTAAGGGTTGTCATTATCACAAAATTGACATGATAAGATATTGGTTGCAGCTAAAAAATTAACTAAAGTAGCCCACTTCATACCAATAAACTTGATAGATGATACACATATGATTGAGAGGAGATTCATAAAAGAGGTATATAAATTTCATGTATTTATAGAGAAGATAATTTTATATTGAGATTCAAGGATGACATCTAGGTTTTGGTTGATTCTAATTTCAACTATGTATGTAGTTGAATTTGATTATTGCTTATCACCTAGAAACTCATGGATAGATAGAGTGAGTTAACCAAGTTTTAGAGGATATAATTTATATGTATTACATGGATAAATAATACAATTTGATGTATTACCTTCTATTGGTTGAGTTTGATTACAAAAAATCATACCCATCCATGTTGAATATAGATCCATTTGAGGCATTATATGCGGAAGGAGGTGTAAAACCCTAATCAGTTGGGACAAGTTAGAGGACAAGGTAGTATTTGGACATGATATTATTTTATAAATGGAAGATAAAGTTATAAAAATTAGGCATAGTTTAGACAATTGTAATGATAGACATAAAAGTTATGCTAATCTAAGGAGAACAAGATAGTTTTTTGTAGGTGATAAAGTGTTTCTAGGGGTTAAGCCTTAAAAAATCTCAATTAAGTTATGGAAGTTATTAAAACTTAAATTAAGATATGTGGGACCCTTTAAGGTTTTACAAGTGGTCAATCATATACCATATAGGCTTGCATTGTAACTAGATATAGTTCTTTTGCATAATTTATTCCATGTTTCTTATCTTAAAAAGTATGTTGATGATCCTTCACATGTGTTGGATTAGAATTATTTTTAAGTTTTAGATTATGGGCTGGTCATGATAGATCCAATAAAAATAATTCACACTCTTAAACTTAGTTTGTGTAATAGAGAAGTGTTAGAGTGCAAGATCTATTAGGAATAATATTCTAAAGATAGTGCCACTTAGGAGGAGTATGATGAGTTATATAGGTTGTTTACACATTTTTTTAATTGATTTGATGATGCATATTACGTTGTTTTCTATTATTAATGTTTTAAATTTAGAAATTGTGTTTGAATAAATGTCATTGGGATGATGACTAGATTTAGGGGGAAAGGATATCACATCCTGATTTATCTCTAAGATGAAGACTTTTTATCCATTGATTATTATGGTTGTTATTTGATTACATACTATTGGATTAAGATTTATGTCATATAATAACTATGATACAATTATATGTTGGATAATTTACATGATTAATTTACTATTAGATAGATGTACTTTCATATTTTGTACTTGATGATCATGTTTGTTAGTTTATACAGTAGTATTTAATGGATATATTTATGTTTCAAGATAGCTAACTTCATTGTTTTGAGATGGATGAAATACATATCCATCCCTTAGAGTGTGATGGAGGGAGGCCATCATTGGAGAGGATGGTTTAGATGGAGGCATTCCGGGATGATAATGAGGAAAACTGGATACCCACACCTATAACACAATAGATTAACATGTTTTATGATTATTATTTGAGTTAGATACTTGTAGTCTGTTTTGATTTATATTATGTATGTTTGATGTGAGCTTATTTTTATTTGAATATCATGTTGTTTTTATGGTGTGATTTCACTAATATGGTTGTGTACTACATTAATAGTTATTGATTATATTACTTGGTTGATTGAATGAATTTTTACCTATTTTACTTGAGTTATCATTATCTTAAGATGTGGCAGAATGTTTTTTTTAAATAGTGATCTGATTGGATTAATGGTTGTAGGTATTAGATAAATTCTAATATTGTGTTTAATTTGGTTGCTAAGTGATTATTGATGCTTATTAAGTTACTATTATCATTCATAATAATTGAGTAAACCTATAACAAGTCATTAGTAAATCATAAGTTCTTTGATAACATTAATGAATGACATTAGTTGGTATGGTACAATGAAATCAATGTTATTAGATAAATACTATTAAAAATCCTTATACCTAGGCACTAAACGTGATTTTATACTAGGCAAATAAAGATATTTTTATTGCTTAATTATAAAGGAAGGCATCATTGTGTTTGATGCATCTTTGCTCAAGTCAATAGTTATTTGTTTAACCCATGAAGATAAATTCTAGTTTAAAGTTTGAATGCATTGGTATTTGATATTATGTTTATTATAATTGTTGTTATTCTATGTTGCATGGAAATTATAATGTTGAAGACTTTTTATAAATTTCATTTCATGACTTTATCTTAAGTCAATGCATTGAACAAAGATACAGATAAATGAATAATTTGATCAGTATATTTCAATTATTGTTTTATTTTGGTTAAATATGGAACCCTTGAGATAATTAGGGTTACCTAGGTGTTGACTTAGTGATAATCATACAAGCTAAGAAAATAAGAGTTTTATTTGGTTTTTGCATGGTGAAATGGCTAGTGCACAGTGAGTTGGTTAATAATGGAAAAATGATGGGATAATTATATGGCATGAAAGTAGCATAAAATTAGACAAAATGAAGGAAGGATATGTCATGGAGGACATGGTTGGAGATAGAAGATTTAAGAGACTATTCAAGCTTGCAGAGAAAGTAAAAATTTAAATCATTAGAATTGGCATTAAATATTTCATTACCAGGTCAATTTTATATTAAGATTTATATATTTATTATGATGAATTTTGGTAATGAATTTATAGAAAATGGTATAATTTATTTTTAGTATTCTGAAATGAAAAATAACTTAGACTAAATGATGGGACTTGAGGATGGCTTGACCATCCACAAAACTCATCATATAACCCTACACCTTAGATAATGACCATAGTTGTAAACCCATGATGTGCACAATAGGTTTTCAAGTAAATCCTATAAAGGATGAATAATATTCTCTATTATGTTAAAAATTTATGAAACTTGGAGTAAATGTATAAGATAACTCTATGTTTGTTATGAGTGATAGAAACCCTAGATAAAATTAAAGGTTAATATTTTTATTAATAAAGTACATATTTGAATCTATTTGGGAGTATATTTTAGTTTTTTATGTTATGGATATGAGTATTTTGATTATTATACCATTAATCTAGTCATAATAATTATATGTCTATGAACTAGGTATTATGTGAATTGGTTATGAGATTTTACAATTAATTTAAACCCAAGTATAGGGTTTGATTGTGTATTGAAATTATTTAAATAATATAAGTAAATTTGGGTTTTATGTCATTATTCATTTATCTCAAAATACATACATATATACACACACACACACATATATATGTATATTTATATACATACATACATACATACATACATACATACATACATACATACATACATACATACATACATATATATATATATATACATATATATATATATACATATATATATATATATATATATATATATATATATACATATATATATATACATATATATATATATACATATATATATATACATATATATATATATATATATATATATATATATATATATATATAAAGGACGTTGATGACATGGGGTATATATACACATCAACACATACATACATAAATGCATACATATAAGTGATCTTGCAATGTGACTATGAGTCGACTTAAGGTTGTGTTTGATATATGAAGTTGATTGATTTTTGTGTATATTGAATTCTAATTATGCAATTAGCTAGGAAGAATTATGTTTAAGTCTAATATATATTGATATTGGGTTATATAATAAACCAAGAGTTGGATTTGGGATAAATCATGTTTGAGAAAAAAAGTTTAGTTATTTATATATACAATATAAAAATTATGGGATGAGTATTGGATATATACTTAAAAGTGAACAATTACATTTGGCTATGTATTCAAATTTAATATAATAGTTTATATTAGGTTCTTTTAAGTATTGACCAAAATTGTCGACTTAGCATACTTTGATAAAAATATATATGTATGAAATAAAAAAATATATATGATCAATTAAAATTAAACTATATAAAATAGGGGTCTCAATATATTAACCAATTTTGTAAACTTGTTTGACAATATTATGAGAGTTGTGCATCTTAGCATGAACAAACTCGAATTAGTTTGTGGATGTGAGTTTAAGGGCATTGAATAGATTATAGATCATTGATTATGTTTTTCAAATTAATTGAATTGGAAAACTTTGTATGCTATGTTCAAATTGATAAATATATTTATTTTACAATTCTATGCATTTTTAGTCGAACCATTAAACTAGGAATGGATTGGTTTTATGAAGAATTTAGATGAAACAATGTCGTTTAATGTATACAATTAGTTTATGTGATGATCTAAATAATAGGGAAAATATACTATATGCATGCTTTAATGACTATTTATTAGGTTATTCATCATAACTATGTGTTTCTAATGTATTCATAAATGTATGGAATATACATGTGATTTATCTATTATATAGTAAATTTGAAAATGTATTCCATATAGAGATGTATATATCCTATTCAAAATATGTTACCAGTAATTAAATAATAAGGTATTATGGGTCATTTATTATGTTTTTATTTAAATAAAAATATTTTTAAATTTTTATATGAGTGAATTTTATTATATTTGTGGAAAATGAACAAAGAAATAAGCTATGAGCAATGTTTTAGATTAAGGTAAAAACAGGTTTTGAAGGGACCCCAAAACCCTTAACAAAAGGAGAAAGATAAAACAAAAACGTCCATAGGCAAGCCAAAAGCCTACTTCACCAAAGTAACAAAACCAACATATAAAGACCGGCAGCTACCAAATGAACAACCAAAGATATCCCCCAGGTTTTACAGAGACCTGTAAACTCCATAGTAAAAGTTCAAAAAACCAGGTACCAAGACCAAAAAACACAACCAACTAGCAGAACCAAGTAAAAGAACTAGGAACTATTCTTCTAGCTCCAATATCATCTTCACTGCTTCCTTACCTTTCACAACAGTGTCCTGGATGGTAGTAGTCACCTGCGTGGATCCCTCTTGCATTGCTTTCTTTCTTGAGCTTTGTCTAGTTCTCTTTCTAGGCCCCTCCAAAGTTTTGATTTCCTCATTTGCTCTTTTGCCAATGTTTACCACAACAACACAAATGCTAGAGGTTACCTCCTCCATCTTCATTCTGCTTTCCTTTATGAGTTCCCTTAGGTTGTTTTCATACTCTTTGAGTTTTATGGGAATATCCCTCATCTAATTTTCCATGTTATTGAATTTGTTCCAAATTGCCTCCTATTTACCCTCCAATATTTCCATTTTCCTATTAATTTCCATAATCTCCTTATATGTCCATAAATCAAATTGAAGGGTAGCATCAGCTTTACAATTGGCCATTCTAGTAGGTTCATCATTCTGCCTTTTGTCACTCCAATCTTTTGTGTTCTTTTTAGGATTACTTCCACCTTCTTCAGTATAATCCTCCATTTCCATACGTTTTTGTTCCTTTATTTCAGCAGGGCTTACATTTTTGTTACTAACTTCCTTTACTTGAGCTCCCATTTCCAATATTTGGTTAGCAACCTAAACTAGATTTTCCTTCTCATTATTCGAATTAGGGTCCACTGCAGGGTCATCTAGATCTTTATCCATTTCCTCAAACACTTGTTGGTTTTCCTCAGACTCGTGGTTACTATTTTTAGACTTTTCCTCTATAGTGACTCCTCCCTTCTCATTCTTATCTTGCGCTTCTTCTTCCTCACTGGAACTTGAATGCCCACTTTCTGTTCCTCCATCTCCCTCCAAACTCTCCTCCCCAGTGTTTTCAGAACTTTCCCACTCTGTTTCCTCATCAACAGTCTAGTTATTGATGCTTGGGAGTTTGAATTTAGCTTTTTCATTCCCTTTTACTATTTCTTTCTTATTACTCCTAAGGTCCTTGTATTTTCCTAAATAAGGATTCTTTACAATGGCCTAATTCTTACAATGCCCTTCAATTATAAGAATTAACCCCTCATGTAGAATGGGACGAGATTCCTTTTTCTTATGAGCGAATAGACTTTGGAGCAAAGAAAAATGTAGATAAAAAGGAAAGGAGATTCTTACTTTGTGTCTGAAGTGATTGAGGAATACAAAGTGAAATTTGTGGACTCTTTTTCTTCTTCCATCAAGTATGAATTACTTGCAAATACAACATAAGATGTCCCTCCAGATGCCCTTAATCTACTCCAATTCAAAAAAATCTCCACTTTTTTCTAGCTGCTGCTCCTCAGCATCTATTTTAGGGAATTTGCAGAAATCCTCATTGGAAATGCTTGTTTGCTTTGAAAATTTTATTTCCTCCATTGGAAGTCCCATCACCTCTGTTATGAATTCCTCAGTGAGATTCACCATAATGCCATGCAAGGTAACCCTATCATTAGTCCAATTTTTGAAAAATGCCATTGTGATATGGGGTTTTGAGCCATGAAGCCATTCCATATAACTCACAACCTTTCCTCTCTGTAGTATCTTCCAGACATCTTCTTTAGCTTTCCACTCTTCGCAATATTTGGGTTCCTGCTTCCTTGGTTCTCCTTTCCTATTACGAGCCATACGTATCTCCTTTACCACCTGAACCCTATCAGCTAAACAATGAACCTGACTATTACCAATTTGGGCCAAAACTCACCTATATTTTGGCACGTTTGGAATCCTCCTCATGTACTCTAGAACATTTTTGTTTAATGAGTGTATATCTTCCTCCATGAATCCACTCCCCCAAATCGTTAGTTTTTTATCCCAATCTGATCTCTCCCTCCTTAGCATGAATTACATCATGATGAATGAGTGCTCTAAGATCCACATTCTTGTTTAATGTCTCCTACCAGCTCACCTTATGTCCAGCTCAAACTACATAATTTGCTAGCCAATCAGCAACTTTGTTTGCTTCACGGTAAGTATGGGTAATAGTGACTTTCTCAAATTTTTTAATTAAATTTTTCATTTCCATTACCATAGCCTCAATTGACCATGAGATAAAATTTTTATTGTTTAAGATATTTATGATATTCAAGAGTCCCCTTCCAACCATAATTTAGAATATCCCGATTCAACTGCTAGCTTAATGGTTTGGAGGGCAGCACAAGCTTCAACAATATGGTAGTTTGACTTACCAATGGAAATTGCAATAGCATTGATTACATTTCCCATATGGTTTCTCAAAACTCCTCCACATCTTGCATTCCCCAAGTTTCCTTTAGCAGCTCCATCAAAGTTCCCTTTTATCCACCCATGAGGGGGGACATTCCAAGTTACACCAAGTCTAGGATTTTCATTTTTTACATTAGAATTTTTTGATCTTAAAGGATTATCAATTTGAAAGGTAGGATTAGGATCCATTTGCAATGAAAAATTCTCCTTGATAGCTCTAATGATGTTCTACCCCACTAACCATCCTGGAAGTTCTTTACTTCTGAATATACGGTTATTTCTTTCTTTCCATATTCCCCACCAAATATGGGGAAGAGTTAGTTTCCATAAAAAAAGAACATCAAGGTTCTTTGAGGGATAGTACCAACTTTTAAAAGATAGGTCCAAACTTTTATGTTGAACCCAAGCAATATCCCAAAGATTGAGGATTTATTTCCAAACTAGTTGCGTAAAGGAGACAAGTGATCTCTATCTTCAAAACCTTTTTTGCAAAGAATACACCTGTTCACTATATTTATTCCTCTTTTCTGTAAGTTATCAAGAGTCAAGATTTTGTTTTGGAGAAGGGTCCAGAAGAATATTTTGATTTTAGGGATGAGTCCCTTGGTCCAGGCCTGTGTCCACAGTGGTTGGTTACCATTTCCCTTTGAAGTAAAGATGGTAGAAACTTTAAATTGCTCGCTAGGCTCGTCCTACCAAACAATATTATCTTCAAGATTAGGATAGAGGGAGATAGCATTGAGGGATATTTAAATATTATTGAAACCTTGATCAATATCATTAAGGTTCACCCATGAATTGTTCTACCAGTATTGATTAACCATTATTCCATATCTTTGCTTACAACAGTCAATTACTTCTCTATTTTGGAATTCTTCTATCAAAGGGATTTCTTTTAACCAAACATCCTCCCAGAAATTCACCTTTTTTCCATTACCTACTTTCCAAGAGCTTCCTTTTTCTAAGATTTGTTTGGTACCCTGAACAGCCCCCCATATAGAAGATGGACGGGTTACATCAGGGTAAGAAAAGAATTCAGAGAGAGATTTTGCATTAAATAAATACTTTTACTTCCATAGAAGCTGTGAGTAATGTTATGTTTTGTTGATGAAATGACATTTGAGTTACATATTGATATTGGGTAACTTGTAGTCTAGATATAATTATTATCCAGATGGTATGTTTATATTTAAGATTATTTTTTATTTTGTTTATTATTCAATATTAAATAATATGACTATTAGATTCATTACATTATATTTGATGGACTAAATGTATGCATTCAAATTTTTTGTACTTAGCATATTTATTATCTACTAATAGGAAATATTTTGATTGAATTTATTATTTTTATATTATTATATAATTAGCCAAATCTCACATTTATGACACTAAATAAGTAGTGGATGGATTCCACTAGCTTATTTAGTGCCATCAATGCAAGATGAAGTGTAATCTAATTGAGTGGTCTGTATAAAATTGACCAATCCTAAAGATCATTAACTATTTGAAAACTTTGGTCAAAGTAATGTTTATAGTTAAACATTATCATTTCATGTGTTTGATATAGTTTACATGTTTGTACAATATCATGTTAGAATGGATTATTTATGGTACACATCATGTATTAGTTTTCTTACATCACACATGCTCTAGTTTGTTAATCTATATTCTCGCACCACTATTATCTACCCATCCATGAATGGAGGGCCATTTCCTTGTTGGGAGATAGTGTGTGGCATCTATGCTTCATGGTTGGTGTGAAAAATGACTTAGATGATGCTCTTCCTCCCTATAGTAGCATTATACTAGGGTCTACACTTGATATTATAGATAGATACTTGAGTTCATGGAGAACTCATGCTTCTTGGATCTTTGTATCTTTGTACTATTATTTATTGAGACTTTATTATTGCTAAAACTACACTATTTATTCATTGTACTTTTACAAAAATGGATGTAATGTTGTATTGACCATGGTTGAAATTGTATTATTACTTTAATGAAATAAATACTTTCTTTATTATTTATTCAACATTATTCACAAATTTTTATATCATTTTAAATTTGATCATTAGCTAAATGGATTATATATAAACCTTATGAGGTTAACTAATGTAAAATTTTTATCTAAAGATCACTTAGTTATATTTCTCATGGTGAAATATGTTAGATGAATATTTGTAATTATTTTTAAAAAATTAATCTATTTTAGTAAAACCTAGTGGGGTGTTTACTTTTTGTTGTAACAACTCCACTAGGTTTTCCCAGAATAGACTAACTTTTAAAAAAAAATTATTACACATATTCATCTAATAGATTTCAACATGAGAAATCTAAAAAAGTGATCTTTAACTAAATGTATTATATTAATTAACCCCATAAGGTTTATAGATAATCCATTTAGTTAATGGTCACCATTAGAATGATATAAAAATTCATGAATAATGTTGAATAAACAATAAAAATTACATTTATTTCATTAAAGTAATAATACAATTTTATCCACAATTGATACAAAATTATAGCCACTATTTTATAAGTATAATGAATAAATAGTATAGTTTCAACAATAATAATGTTTTAATAAATAATAGTAGAATGATACAAAGATCCATCAAGCATCAGTTCTCCATGAACTTGAGTATCTATATATAATATCAAGTGTAGTCTTTAGTATAATACTATTATGGGGAGAAAGAGCATCATCTGAGTAATTTTCCAGACCAATTATGGATCATTGATTCCCCACACTATCTCTCAATAAGGAAATGACCCTCCCTTTATAGATGGGTAGATAATGGTGGTGTAAGAATCCAGAGTGATAAAATAGAACCCATGTTCTGTAAGAAACCTAATACATGATGTGTACTATAAATAAATCCATTCTAACATGATATATCACAAACATGTAAACTATATCAAACACATGAAATGATAATGTTTAACTATAGACATTACTTTGACCAAAGTTTTGAAATAGTTAATGATCTCTATGATTAGTTAGTTTCATACATACAATTCAATCAAATTACAACTCATCTTGCATTAATGGTGCTAATTAAGCAAGTGGAATCAATCTACTACTTATTTAGTGTCATAAATGCAACATTTGGTTAATTATATAATAATATAAAAACCAATAGATTCAATCAGAATATTTCATATTAATAGATAATAATTACACTAAGTATGAAAATATCAAATACATATATTTAGTCCCTCAAATGTAATGCAATGAATCTAATAATCATCTTATGTATTACTATATAATAAATAGAATCATAAATAGTCATCAATATAAACATACTATCCATGTAAGAATTATATCTAGACTACAAGTTACCCAATATCAATATGTAACTCAAGTGTTATTTCATCCATGAAACATAGCATTACGCATAGTTTATTTCTTTGTTCATTTTCCATAAATTTAACAAAATCCACTCGTATAACAACTTTAAAAAGATACATATTTAAACAATTAAATACCACTATTTTAATGCATCATATATACATTAAACACATAATCAAGTACTCACATATTTTGAACAGATTATATACATCTCTATATGGAATACATTTTTAAATTTACTATGTAATAGATAGATCACATGTATATTCCATGAATTTATGTATACATTAAAAACACACGATTATGATGAATAAACTAATCAATAGTCATTCCATCATGCATATGGTATACATTCCCTATTATTTATATCATCACATAATCTAAGCATACACATTCAACTACATTGTTTCATCTTAATTATTCATAAAACCAATCTATTCCTAATTTTATGGTTCAACTAAATATGCATAGAATTGTAAAATATATATAGTTATCAATTTGAATATAACCTACAAAGATTTTACAATTCAATTGATTTTAAAGACATAATCGATGATTTATAATGTATTCAATCCCCTTAAACTCACATTCACAAACTAATTTGAGTTTATTTATGCTAAGATTCATAACTCTCATAATATTTTCAAATGAGTTTACACAGTCGACTAATATATTGAGACCCTTGTTTTATACAGTTTAATTGGAATTGATCATAGATTTTGTTTCTATTTCATAGACATACTTTTATTTAAGTATTTTAATTCTAAAATTCTAGTCAATACTTAAGAGAACCTAATATAAATTATCATATTAAATTTGAATACACACCCAAATGCAATTATTTGCTTTTAACTATATATACAATACTCAACCCATAATGTTTATACATTATCTATATAAATAACTAAACTTTGTTTTCTCAAATTCCATTTATCCCAAATCCAACTCTTGGTTTATTATACAACCCAATATCAATATATCTTTTTTAGTTTCACCTATATAGATATTGTATATATATTAGACTCAATGATCATTATGCCTAGCTGACTGCATAACCAAAATTAACACAAAAACTATTTGACTTCTTATATCAAGCACAACCTCAAGTTGATTCATAGTCACACTACATGATCACACACATACACACACACACACACACACACACACACACACACACACACACACACACACACACACACACACACACACACACACACACACACACACACACACACACACACACACACACACACACACACACACACACACACACACACACACACACACACACACACACACACACACACACACAGATAAATGAATAAAAAAATAAAAGCCAAATTTCCTTATATTATTTAAATAGTTTCAATACACATTCAGACCCTATACCTCAACTTAAATTGACTATAAAATCTCATAGACAATTCACATAATACCCATCTCATAGTTGTATAATTATTAGGACCAAATTAATGGTAAAATAACAAAAATCCTCATATGCTTAATGTAATAAGCTAAAGAATACAATCAAACAAAGTTAAATATGTACTTTATTAATAAAAATATTAACCCTTAAACTTTATCTAGGGCTTCCATCACTCTTAACAAATATGGAGTTATCTTATACATTTACTCTAAGTTTCATAAATTTTACACACAATAGAGAATAATATTCATCCTTTACAAAATTTTCTTGAAAACCTATTGTGCACATCATGGGTTTACAACTATGGCTATCTATCCAGGATCTAGGGTTATATGATGGGTTATGTGGATGGTCGAGCCATCCATAGGGACCATCATTTAGCCCAATTTTTTTCATTTTAGAGTACTAAAAATAACTTAAACCATTTTCTATAAGTTCATTACCAGAATTTATCATAAAAAATATATAAATCTTAAAACAAAACTAACCTAGCAACAAAATCTTTAATGCTAATTCTAATGATTTGGAATTCTACCTTCTCTATGAGCTCAAATCCCCTCTCAAATATTTTATCTTCTAACTACATCCTCCATGACCTCTCCTTCCTCCATTTTATCCAATTGCATGCTACTTTCATACCATAAAATTCTCCCATCATTCCACCATTATTAACTAACTTGAAATGCACTAGTTATTTCACCATGCATAAACCAAATAGAACTCTCATTTTCTTGAATAATATGATTATCACTAAGTTAACACCCAATTAACCCTAATTATATTTTTGGTTCCATCATCAACCAAAATAAAACAACTATTGAAATATCCCCATCAAATTATGCATGTATCCCTATCTTTGTTTAGTGCATCAACTTAACATAACATCATGAAATCAAATTTATAAAAAGTCTTCAACATTATAATTTCCATGCAATGTCAACTAACAATAATTTCACTAAACATAATATCCAATACCAATGCATTTAATGTAAAAAAATATAAGTTAATTTATTGAGTTAAAAAAATAAATATTAACTTTAGCAAAGATTTATCAAACACAATGATGCCTTCCTTTTATCATTATGAAATAAAATAATTTTTATCGTCTTGGTATAAAATAATTTTTATTATCTACGTACAAGGATTTATAATAATCTTTATTTAATAATAATAATTTCATTGTACCATACCAACTAATGTCATTTGTTAATGCTATCAAAGAACTTATGATTTTATAATAACTTGCTATAGGTTTACTCAACTATTATGAATGATAATAGTAATATAATAAGCATAAATAATCACTTAACAACCCAATCAAACATAGTATTATAATTTGTCTAATACCTATAGCCATGAATCCAATCAAAGCATTGTTTATATAAATACTCAGCCACATCTTAAGATAATGGTAAGTCAAGTAAAACATGTATAGATAGGTATAAACTCATTCGATCAACCAAGGAATATAATCAATAACTATTAATGTAGTACGCAATCATATTAATGAAATGAAACCATTAACACAACATGATCATAGAATAATAATAAGATCACATCAAACATATATACTAGAAATCAAAACATACTACAACTATATATATCAAACAATAATCTTAAAAAAATTTAATCTACTGTGGTGTGTGCATGGATTTCCATTTTTCCTCTCTATCATCCCCTAATGCGTACATATACACCATCCTCTTCGATGATACCCTCCCTCCATCACACTTTGAGGGATGGATCTATTTTTCATCCACCTTACAAAAATGAAGGTAGTTATCCTAAAACATAAATATATCCATTAAATACTACTGTACACACTAATAAACATGATCATCAAGTACAAAATACAAAATTATAACTATCTCATAAAAAATAAATAATGTAAATGAAGCAACATGTAATTTTCCCATAATTAATATATGACATAAAGCTTAATCCAATAGTAGTAATCAAATAACAACCATAATAATCCATAGATAAAAAGGTTATTTATCTTATAGATAAATCAAGATGTGACATGGTCTATGATTAATATATTCATGTTATCAACTTATCAAAGTCCTCATGTGTGAGGCATAGTGGAAGGTTGTTTTATCCTTCCATGAATGTCTTGATAGTAACTTGTAAAATTATTCCTATGTTGGGCATAGTGGAAGGTTGTTTGACCCTTACTTAGATGTCATAGTGGTAGCAGTTGAAGTAATACTATGTTGGTCATGGTGGTAGGTTGTTTAACTTTCCCATGACCATTAGAAAGAAGTAATAGAGTCAGATATCCTATTTTTACTCCAATATTTTGGCAGTCCTTGTTATGTTATAAGACCTTGCCTTTTATTATTATAGTCATGAATATTTTAATTCACTTGAATGATCATTTGAATTTTTGTTTATTTTATATTTGATATTGGAAGTTTCTTTGGGTAAGAATTGGGGATATGGCCATAGGTGTTACATGGCCATTCCTTTGTATAAAGATACCCTTTCCTAGATATCCACCCTTGACCTTACCAAGTGATATAAACATGCTCATAGTTGGGAGTATCAAACTTGGGGGTGTCTAGAGAAGTAGCCTAATGATGACAAAAGATTGGGTGATGAGCCTTATTCTAATGACTAAAAGATGCTTGGGAGTCGACATGGAATTCCATTCAAGACTTCTTAGTGCTTTTGTATTTTATTAGACTAAAATAAGTATATCTTGCTTATGTAAAAGATGAATGAATATGATATATCGCTAATGCTATGTTAGATACCCTACTTGTAATATTATTACAAGAAATGGTTTGGATAATATTCTATGGAATAAGACATATGCTACTATTTATTTAAACCTTAGTGTTAATTTCAGATGTAATTGATTATGAATTCTTGATTTATAGTACATTTATCTCTTGAGTTACATTCAAATAAATATATAGATTTATTTTCTTACTTATATCTTTGTCATGCATGACTAGTCTGTTAAGCATTATACATTTCTATTTATTTGAATGAGAAGAGGTAATGAAATTAAACTCATCTAAAATGAGTAGAACATATATAATTATATAATATATTACTATTGGGAATAAAAATTAAAATTTTTGATATGAATTAAATATTAATGTTTTATGGTATTATTATACCAATCTTGAATAAATACTTATGTTGCCTTTGCATTTAACCCATTTTTATAAAATGAGTCATGTCTGGTTATGAGCCTTTGTATTCAGACCCTTTGGCAAGGATTTTTTTATTGAAAAGAATAATCCTTAGGCTTAATAGCTTTTCTAATAAAAGATATTGAGTTATTCGACTATCTCTTTATTGAGAATAGTTTCTTGTTTTTACGTAGGTCTCTCCTCTAAATTTGTATGGTTTAATGATTAAATCAAGGTTGTGCTAGGATGATTCAAATGCATTTGTTGAAGCTATGGATTATTAATAGAATAAAATTAGAAATAGATCATTGAACCTTTGATGTTGTTGTGGATATGATGGATGTCTTGGGAAAGAATTCCCTAGGATTTTACAATTGAGTTGATACCTATTTTATAGCTTTCCAACAACTAGGTCATTTAATAAAACTAATGAAGATTTATTAATCTTAGATTTTCAATGTGGATTTAACAATCCATTCATTTAAAGATGTTGGTTTGAGAAAACTCACCTTCCATTATTTTAATAAATAAACTAAATCAATGATTTTATTGATTTAGAATCATGTTCTTTACTTTAAGTAATCTTTTTCTTCTTTATATACTTGATAACAACAATGTAGGCATGCATATTTCACCTTTTTATACTTCCATTTTTAGATTTTTCTCTATGTTTTACTTTGGATTATGACTTAGCTAATTAATGAGATCTTGATGGATTTTTACCTTAGTTATTTTCATTGTCAACTAAATCATTGTCTTTCCTTAGAAAATTTTACTTTGAGTTTCTTTTGGATTTTTCCTTAGTCAAATTTTAGGCTTTTTAAAATTTGGTTAGATGATGCCACATGGCATCATCCTGACAACCTAAAGGACTAGATGGAAGGATAAACCTCAAATTCCTTAGATTTTCATATAAATTCCAAGTGGAATCATCCTATAACACAAAATATTAGAGGGACTAAGTCATTGGGGTTAATACTGTAATGGATCCACGTTCCACATATATGAGTAGGTCAATTTTCTAAAGGATTATGCCTTAGATCACTAGTAATCAACAAATTATAAACATATAATATAATTAGAATCAAATGATCATTTTAAAATTTAACAAAGAGATCATTATTTGAATAGTAGTTAACAAAACCTAATTCTTTGAAAAAATAAGTAATTTTAGAATACCAAGTTCAAGGAACTTATTTAAACCATATAAAGTTTTTTTAACTTGTACACATAATGCTCTTTATTAAAATTAGTGAAATATTTAGACTAAGTCATATAGATTCATTCTTATAAATCATCATTTAGAAATGCATTCTTGACATCCATTTGATGGATAACCCAACCATTTTGGACTACAAGAGTAATAAGAAGTCTAAAAGTACTCATTTTTGCCATAGGAACAAAGGTTTCAATGTAGTCAGTCCTGGGTTTTTGAGTAAATCCATGAGAAACTAATCTAACTTTAAACTTGTCAATTTTACCAATTGAATTATATTTTATTCTATAAATCCATCTAAAATTGATAATATGACTTTTAGGTGGAGGGACAAGATCCCAAGTCTAATTTTTAATTAAGGAATTATGATCCACTTTCATAACAACATTCCATCTATCATCTTGAGTGGATTCCTCCAATTATTGAGGTTTAAATTCATGCATAGTCATTAACACATGATAAGAATGTCAACTTATATTTAAATTATTAAGATTATCAACTTTATAAGATTGAATTAGGGATTCCACCCATTTATTTATTTTGAATTGAACATGAAACTTAGGGGGTTCCTCAAAATCTAAGTTATCCATAACTGGATCAACTTCCTCAATGGAATCTATTTCATCACAAAGATAAACATGAGAGTTAGGTTCATCAATAGAAGAACACTAAAGAGGATCCACAAAGGGCTCACAAAAGGATTTTTTAGGAATAAGAAGATTTATATTCTCAATAATCTAATGTTTAAAGGGATCATACACTCTTAAACCTTTTTTCTTACCTCCATATCCTACAAAAATGAATGAATAGGAAGTGGGGTTGAGTTTATTTCTCTTAACTTTAGGGATAAAGATAGAAGCAAGACTACCAAAAATCGTGAGATGAGCCACACTAGGTTTCTTTTTAGTCCACATTTCTAAAGGGATAGAAAAATACATGGATTTGGTAGGGAATTTATTTAGAATATGAAAAATAGTGTTCATGGCTTTGACCCATAATAACTTAGAAATATTTGTATATTATAACATTGTTCTAGACATTTCTATGATGGTGCAATGTTTCTTTTCAATAATACCATTTTATTGATGGGAATATAGAATTGTTAATTCCCTTTGAATACTATAACTAATGCAAAAATAATAAAACTCTTTACTAACATATTCACCACCATTATCAATTCTTAATCTCTTAATAGAAAAAATAGAAGCATTTTTAACACTAGCTTTAAATTTCTTGAATTTAGATAACACATCAAATTTATTTTTAATAAAAAAACACTAGATCATTCTAATGAAATCATTAATAAAAGTAAAATTATACAAAGAGCTATTAATATATACAACTTAAAGAGGTACTCTAACATCACTATTAACTAATTTTAAAGGATGTGAGGAATTCACATCATGATTCTTATGAAAGGGGTTAGTATGTTGCTTACCACATAACCAACCCTCATAAGTTTCATGATGAGAAGGGATAGAAGGAAGCCCAAAAAAAAGATTATTTATAGACATATCATGTAAAATTATAAAATTAACATGTCCTAATATTTCATGCCATAATTGAGATTCATTATTACTATACGATGAAAGAAAACATGCAAAAGAAGGAGAAAATATATATAAACCATTCTTTTGAACACTTTCAGCAATAAAGGAACCATAATAATTTCTAATAGACCAAATATATTTAAGTAATGCTACAATGAAATTATCATTTGTAAGTTGAGAATAAGATAGAAAATTATTTTTAAGCTTAGTTACATAGAAAACACCATTAATAACATTTGAGAATTTTACTTTTTCCTATTTAGTTGCTTATAAAAAAGAATTATCTTATAAGTAAATTATTTTAGAGATATCTCTAAAATCACATAAAATATCAGATAAACCTATCATGTGGTGTGATTCACCACTATCTAAAATCCATTAATTTTCATTTAAAGCACATAAAGCAATATATAAATTAAAAGCATTTGAATCTTGATTGTTATTCTAATCAGGGTTTTGATTTTTCTCCTTGTTTTGATTAGATTTCTTCCCTTTTTTATTTTTAGAAGTTTGATTGTT